>PVHY01009620.1:0-30048 GCA_004024945.1 Uropsilus gracilis
GCGCGCCACCACGCCCAGCTATTTTTTTGGAACTAGGTCTCGCTACGGGCCCCAGGAGGGACTTGAACCACGATCCCTAGCCCCGGCCGCTTCATAGGCTGAAGCTTACAGGCACGAACCACCGTGCCTGGCATTGAACATAAGGTTCTTGGGAGTAACGGCTGTCCTCTTTGCTTGCTGCTGTGGCTTGTGCCTGGCCCACAGGGGGTATTAATCCACAGCTACGGATTTGACCAGTCTAGGAAAAATGTAAACATGTAGTAAGGCTTATGATGGTGTGGGGCTTGTGGGCAGTGGAACAGCTATTACATGGCATTGACTCTGGGTTAGGTGTTACTAAGTGACCTGGAGATGGCTTTTCATAGAAGGATCATGTCATACATGCAAATACTATGCCATTTTATATAAGGGACTTGAGCTTCAGGTGTGTTGGTGCCCTCAGGAATCCTGCCACCAACTGCCCCAGGATGCTTAGAGACAACCCTACTAATTTGTTCAGCAGGAGAAATGAGTGCTCGATGTGTGTGTGTGTGGGTGGGTGACTTGTGGTGTAGGACTCTGAGCCAGACAGCTAGGCCTGAGTGAGTGGGCTTTGTCAAAGGAGAACAGACCCACTGGGCCGCCTCTGAGGGTCCAGCATACACAGTGTGGGACAAGCTGAGGTGAGAGTTCTCCAGGAAGCCCTTGCCAGAGGTGAGGGCTCCCTGGCTCAGCAGCCAGCCACTCCTGCCCATCCCTTCCTGTCCAGTGAGTCAACTGGACCAGGGAAATGTGCCAGGGAAGTGGCCCCTGTCAGTACAAGGGGTGAGGGGGTCAACAAAACAAGAGCGCTCGCTCATCCACCCTCCCACTCTGCTCATCAAAACTGCCTTTTCTGTATCCCGAATCTCCGTCCTGGTCAGTGCTGATCTGCTACAGGCCATGTGTTGCTGCCCCTCTCTCCATTCAGATGTTCAGGTTTTAACCCCCAGTACCTCAGAATGTGACTGTTTTGGGGAATAGGGTCATTGCAGATGTAACTAGTCAAGCTAAGGCCCTGATCACTCTGATTGTTGTCCTTTGAGAAGAAGACCACATGCATGTGAGTGGATCTGGTGGGTGTTTGCTAAGTGCAGCAAGGACAAATACTGTGTGACTCCACTTAGGAGGCACCTACAGTGGTCAGATGCATAGAGACAGCAAGCACAGCTGAGCCTGTAATTTCCAGATTACCAAGGTAAAGGGGTTACCTAAAGAGAGGAGGTTCAGAGAATCAGGAGTCCCAGAATCAAGACAAGGCAGAGAGATGACAGAGTCTTGCTCATTTTCACACAAAACCAGGCCATTTTATGACCCATGCATTTACCCTTTGGGTAAAACCTGACTATAAATTCCCTTTGAGAATCCCCTGCTACCACGTGGCACCCTGATGGTTTGGGAATGGCTGCTAGAGCTCTACAAATCCATGGTGATGAGTTTGGGGAGAGCCAATGAGAATTTAGCTGGGATTTCTGGGAGACCAGCTTCTCCAGACAGCCTGGAACAGAAGTAGAGAAGTCGGAACCACTGTCTTTAGTCTGAGGGGACCCATGCGACCTGAGTGGACACCAGCTCAGGGAGGAGAATCCAGCTGAGCTGAGAAATGGAGATAACCGGAGCTTTGTGACAGGACAGGCCCACACTGGCCACAGGCCAGAGGCCAGCAGACTTTGCAGTCATATCTACATGTAACTGAATATGCACATGTGTTGTCATGTGCAGCTGAGAGTCCTTGGTGAAACAGCAGTGACCCTCAGCTTTTGTCCTGTATTTTAGATTCTTTGGAGATTGTGCCTCTGGTGGAGAGTGTGATGGGGTTAGTCAGAATGTTCCAGGCCCCACCTTGGGCTAACTCCTTCCATTTTAAGTCCATGCTTGCAAAACGGTGTTTAACTTTAGGAGAGTAAGTGAGAAAAACACACTGTCCAGTGCTCTTTGAATTTTACATGTTAATGTTTCTTGAAGGCAGGGATGGTGGTGGGCGTTTTGTTTTTGTATGTACCCCCTGAGTGGCTGAAGTTTCTCCACATAGCAGGTGCTTATGAATCACAGGGCACTTAGTTTGAATCAAATATGTGGTCTTCATACTCATCCTCTCCATACTAGAGATGAGGACAACAGAGCCACAAAGAGCTGCAGGCCCTGCCAGAGGCTGGCAGCAGATGCGGGAATCCTGTTCCTGGACTCTGTTGGAACCCACCATTCAAGCTGCATCTTCTCTGGTGATGACAGGTCCCTGGGGGAAGAATCTGGTCACATGGCCAGTGTTATAGATGACTTGGAGAAAATCACTTGGCCTGTGGGTCCTCAGTTCCCGCACCCTTCAAATAAGGTCAGTCCTCTCCTGTGTGTAGTAGTAGTTCCACATTCAAGGACACTGAAGAGTGAGTGCCTTTCATGTCACACACAAAGCTGCCAGCTTGGGGTGCCAGTCCTCCAGGCAAGGTGCTGGTAAGCAACAGAGCTGCGAGTTCCTGGGTCACTGAACACCTTGTCCACAAGTTGCCTTTGATCTCCCCAGGCCTTGAGATCTTTCAGGCTGTCTCTGTTTCTCTCTGGTGTCAGAGGAGGATGCTGAGGCGTGGAGGTGTGACTCATTCAGGACCTTCTGGGTAATTAGAAGTTGGGGCAAAACTTACACCCACATTTTATGACTTCCACGTAGTCCCAGCACTGGCCTCCGCTTCCCCTCAGGGACTTGCTTGCAGAGCCAGTTTAGTGCATGCTGAGAGATGGGCTCGGACAACCAGGTTGTTGTTCTTGGTGGCCTGGCCACTCTGAGATGGCCTGGCTTTGGCCTGGCTGTTGGGGGCGCTAGAGGCCCAGGTTCCCCAGCCTTGGCTTGAGGGGTAATGTGTTCAGCATTGCTGGTGGAGGTGGAATGCTTCAGCAGGACCTGGGGAACAGCTCTCTTGGGTGACAAGGGGAGGCGGCAGACTCCGTATGTTTTGCTGGGCCATGAGTAGCTCTTCCGGCCATTGTGCTTGTCATGAACGCAGTGACCAGAATGCCTTGTAGTGGCCACAGCAACACCATGTACTTCCCCCGGCATTCCAAGGCAGCCCTGAGTGTGCTGACTTACGGGAGGCCTCCCAGACAGCCTCTTCCTCCTTCTCTCCTGACTCTGTTCTCTTTCTGATAAGGCGCCATCTTCATGGTGGGATTTGAGGGGCCTGGTAGGGCTTTGGGCCACTCAGCTCTCCTCGGTTGGGCAGCCCTACTTTCAGATGTCCATATCTTTTGGCTGCACAGCATATTGACATCAACCTCAATGACTATTTTGTGATGTAAGCACTACTTTAAAGCTTACCTACCATGTGACTCTTATGTTGTCACCAGTCCTTCCTCTTGATATAATAGAAACTGTAACCTGGAAGGATACAGTTCCTGTCCCAGGATGCCTCAGAGTAAGTGGCAGAGAAGGTCTCATACCTCACAGGTGGGCAGTTGGAGCCCATGCTCTTCACTTTTCAGCTGAACCACCTCTGCGTCCCTTATTTCAGCCAGGTTGTGCATGGATCTGGGGAAGTTTGCAAGAACTACTGAGTCATGAACTTTTTTTATAATTAACTTTTACATTTTGAATAATTTCATATATGTGAATCATTGTCCAGAGACAGTACAGTCTCTGTAAGCCTACCCCAAATGCCTCCTCATGCTGACATCTTATATTGTATGCTATATATGTCACTATGAAGGAGCCATTAGTGCTATATTATTATTAATGAAAGCCATGGTTTATTCAAATTCCTTTGTCTTTTTTTTTTTTTTAATTACTAGATTTCGCTATTTTTGCCCATGGAATCACAGGCTCATGTTGCCCGGGGTACCACAGACTCAAGCAATCCCCAGCCTCAGCTTCCCAGATAGCTGGGATTACAGGTAAGCGCCACCACACCCAGCTATTTTTTTTGGAACTAGGTCTCACTATGTTGCCCTGGGCAGGACTCAAACTGCGATCCTCAGTCCAAGCCACACTCCATAGGCTGGCGCTTACAGGCACGCGCCACCGTGCCTGGCTACAAATTCCTTTGTCTTTTACCAAACATCCCTCTTCTGTCCCAGACCACCACATTATTTCTGTCATCTCTCCCAAGGCTCCTCTAGGCTGTGATAGTTTCTCAGACTCCTTGTTTTTGATGACGTTAGAGGACATGTCAGAATTTAGTAGACTGGTCCTTAGTCGGGATTTATCTATTTATCTTATAACTAGACTGGGCTTATGGGGAGGGCTGGAGGCGGGAGGAAGGAAGACCACAGAAGGGACGTGCTTCTCCATTGCAGAGCAAGGGTCCAACCATCAGCTATGATGTTGACCTGGATCCCTGGCTGGGGTTTTGTTTGTTCCCTGTGAATTCACTTTCTTTTTCCATATTGTACTTAAGAGTTATTTTTTATGTATAAGGAAGAAAAGAAACTGGCAAGTCTCCTAGAAGCAGGGAAAGGAAAGAAGGGCAGGGCAGGGCGATGGCAGTTCTCTGAGAACACAAAAAGAACTGGCACCTGGCTCAGAGGAGAAGCTGGCCTTAGGGTTAATGCAAGACAAAAGTCCAGGTCCAGGAGTCTGGCCCTGGCAGCTACTCGGCATGGCCTGGCCATTGGAGAGCTTCTAGTATTCTCTGGTGAGCCAGACAGGAGTTGCTTCAGCACTTAACTGGTGTTTCCTTTCACAGACTTCAGCTCCCAGAAACATGACAGTGATTCTGTGACAGCGACACACCAGCAGAAGTGAGTGAAGGTGTGTGCTGTTCAACCTGGCCCTCACTTCTATTACCTATGACATTGCTTTGCCTGACATTCTGGAGAAATGGATATTTGGTATAAATCCTGACATTCTTCTATAGACGAACACCATCTGAGTGCATTAGACTTTGGGGTTGAGAATGTTGATTTTGCAATGTAAATTTTTAAAATAAATTGCAGGCTATCACCCAATGTAGGCACTTCTTCATTTTGTCATATGTGTACTAGCAATCGCTGAAGATACAAGTCATCTCCTTGTGTGGTTCTGTGGAACCAGGAGGCTGGTGAGAGACGAACCAGGGGCCTGAGCCAACTTGGGAGGTCAACTGGGCCAGAGCTGAGCTGAACCCTGTACCCAAGCCATACACTTCCATTTGCCTGTTCCTGAATGTGAGCTGAATGTGTGAGAATGAATGAATTGATTCTAGAGACATTGGGCCCCATTTGGGAGGAACCTGGGAAAATTCAGGGATGCTTTGGTTTAAAGCAAAGTCTTATTTGTGGCACATCTCCTAACTCTTTGCCTGAAGTCATATAATTCGAGATAAATATCTGTGGGAACTGTAGGGTCTAGGAATAACCTGTTAAATGAGAACATCTGGGGATGTGATTGAACTTAGTTATTGTCAACTGATTCAACAGGGGAGGTTAACCTGGGTTTTAAAAAGAGTGAGGTTCCATGAGCAAGGGGCCCAAGAAACCTGTAGAGGGTAGTAGGCAAGAAGGGCTGGTGTGGAGAGGGGAAGTAAAAGGGAGGCGCTAGAACCTTTACGAGTCTGTGGGAAGCTGTCTAGGTAACATCCTATTTATAGGGGGATGACCTCAGCTGAGTCACCCCATGAGTTAGTTTCCCCATTTTGCTGTAACATGGACATGGTCAGCTGGTCAGGAGGGCCTTTTTACTGGCTTTCCCCACCACTGTCATCATCAACTAACACATGACCATGGACTCTAGGACTAAGGGCCCACGTGGATGATGCCTGACTTAATTCTCACAGACCTGGAACATAGGCATCTTAGAGGAAACTGAGCCTCAGTTAACACACCCATTATCATGCTCCAGGCATGTGGATGTAGGCATTGCTCTGGTCACTCTGTCACACTCATGCTTGCTTGATCTTGGATCCACAGCTACATCAGTCTGGGCCAGGAAATGCCAGGCTTTTTCTCTAAAAAAGTAAAAACTCTTCTTAACTCATGAAGTGTATACCACAGTCGACTGACCATAGATGATGGGTAAGTTGAAATTCAGATCTTGTTCAGAATGGTTTGACTTTCCAGATTTCAGGGGACCCTGAAAGTCCACCCAGAGAATCCTGGCTGGCAGGACACAGGGTTCCTTGTCTGGTCAGGTGAGTGCTGGCTTTGCTAGGTGGGGTGTGGGCACAGGGCCTGCCTCAGTTCCTGTTCTGATGGAACATGCCCTTATACCCGCCCCTCTGTGTGCCCAGCCTCCCTGTGGCTCCTAAATGGGAGCTGGCTTCTCCACCTAGCCACTATTTTGTCTTGCTTTCCTTCCTTCTGAGTATCCTCTTCTCTGTCAGGTAAGGTCAGCTGAGGGTTCCACAATCTGCTGCTTGTCCCTGAGTCTTGCTGCCACCTGTCTTGGTGGCCAGTGTGGGGTAGGAGATGCTGGGGTTGAGGGGGAGAAAAGGCCTAGGGGGTTAGCAGCCAGGAGGAAGGAATGCCCACTCTTGGGCAGGAAGCTGGGAAGCATCTGAGCTGTAGGGAGGTTTGGGAAAGGAAGTCCTTGTGTGGACAAGGGATTCTGTATGCATGAGGACTGTCATCTAAGGGCATCGCATTCACCAGCAGAGGTGGCGTAAGAGGTGCAGGGGTCCTGCCCTTTAGGCAGTGTGGAAAGTAAGGCCTGTACCTAGCTCAAGCCCTGACCTCACCACCAACCTGCTGCATGACCCAGGTTTTGTCCTTCAGCGTCTCATTCACTTCCTCTGTAAAACAGGAAGAGCGTTATCTGTCTCAGCAGGGGCAAGGCTTACAAAGTAGCACTATTAATGCTTCCTACACACCAGGCACTTTCTGAACACATTCTGTATGTGGTCTATCCTCACTAAGTGTGGGTTTCTCATTTGTGGCTCTACTTACTTGCTAAAAATGTGTCTGTAGCCCTGAAAAAAATACATGGGGTGTCCATGGTCATCCAAAAACATGTGCAGAGGTGGAAAGTGTGAGCTACTCCTGGCTGACTCAGGAGACAGGGTAATTCTGTGCCTTCCTGTCTTGATGGCCAGCAGGTTGCCTGCACCACAGGGCAGGGAGGGGCCTGCAGATCAGGAGCTTGGGGAAGGATGCTGGGGTGGAAGGTACTGAGCATACTTTAAAAAAATTTTTTTTAAATTATTTTTAAAATTTGTTTTATTTTACATTGTTATCTACCACAAGATTCTCCCACCACCTTATCACCTATGGACCATCATCTTAGTCTTTTGTGGCCCTCCCACTCCTGCTCCCCCTCCCCCCCGCCATTCTCCATGCTTTAATTTTGCTGAGAGTTAGTTTTATATTTTTCTTCTCTGTTTTTGTCTCTATCTGAGCATAATTTTAAGGTGAAATCTCTTTTAAGGAGAAGTCTGGGGAGAAAGCTGACAACCACATTCTTAGTGCCTGTGGAAGCTGAAATTCTTCAAGCTTCTCCAAGATGGCAAGACACAGGCTGGCCAAGCAGTTATTTCATGAGGGGTGATTCAAGCAGGACCACTGACTAACAAAGACACTAACTGATGTTCCCGGATGGGATGCTACATTTGCAGGGGTGGCATCTGCAAAATGAGTGGGCTGACTCTGGCCTGCTGCCAGGACTTGTTTGGCCTCCTCTGCCTCTTCCTCAGACACAGCTAAACAGGGGCTAGGATTTTTCTTCAACGAGAATGGTGGCATAGTCCGTATTGTAGCCATCATAGCTCTCTTTAACAGGCATCTTCCCTGGAACATTCTCACGGTGGTGGTGGAGATCATAATAACTAGCCATTGGGGAGTCTTGTTCATGAGGTATGATGGCAAAAGACCTGGAGAGAAGTGCTGAGTCCATGCCCCAGGAATTCATCAGCCTGTGCAAATCTTCTTGCCTTGCTAGGCCCCTTCCCTCTTAGATAACATCTCAGAAAATGACCTACCTCAAGGTGAATTATGAAAATTGAATACAATATTATGGGCAAGCATGCTTCTTATATTGAACAATTCTATGCATGAGTTGAAAGGGCTTGAGCTGGCTCCAGTCTCCGGGGATACACCCACAGAGTAGGAGCTTGATGTTGGAGGTCCGATGAAACTGCTTTAGATCCCCAGTTGGTGAAACTGCTATTTGTCCCTCCACATTCTCTTTCCCTTCTTCCACATTTAGCTGGGGCATGATTTCCCAGAATAAAGTCTCTACTTCCTGTGCTTCGTTGGCCAAGTTCTGGTCAATGGGATCAGTGCAGAAGTGGTGGGGGCAGCTGCTGGGCATGTCTGAGAGGGCGGGGTCTCCTTTCTACATGTTGCACCCCTGCCCTGCTCCTTCCTTCTTGGCTGTCCTGAGTGCGGATATGGTGATAAGCTGTCCAAGACCATGGATGTGACCAGCCTGCCAGGGGATGGCAGCGAGAACAGCTAACTGTTGCCAAGGCCCTGCCAGGCGGAGCTGTTGTAGCAGCCCCAGACTATGCCTGTGTAAAGTGTTTGTGAGGAGAAATGTTTTCTATCTTGTTTGTATCACAGTTATTTCAGTTGCCCCTTTCAGGGATCAGATGTATACCTAGCTGCGAATAGGTGAGTCCTGAGGCTACATAAAACTCGTAAATGGTTTCTAACCTGCTGCCACTCATGCACTGTTGTTCAAAGCAAGGGTTTGGGACTGGGAAGTCAGGAGGGCCAGTGGGTATGAAAATAGCCTTGAGGAGAATCAGGCAAACTGCCAGGCCTCTTTGGGTTGTTCTGGGAAGACAGCTGGGAAAGCAGGGATATCAATGGGGTAAATGTTCTTTCCTCACTTATCCATTCCCCTGTGCCTTCCTGGCATCCTAGCTCCCTTCCTCTTTCCCTTATCGCTTGGGCACCAACTGCCTCGATATCCCTTGGAAGGCAGCAAGGAGGACTAAGACTGCTGTCTAGTTGAGATATAACACAACCTTGAATTGCTAAGTTTCCTAAACCTCATGACCATTATCATTCTTCTCTGTCTCTCTTGCCCCAGATAGAATTCATCAGCCTTGTTGGTCAGATCTACTTTGAAAATATAGGCAGAATTTCCTCCCCTTTCTAGCTAGACCCCTATTATTGCTTGAAGCCACCACCATCACTGGTCTAACTTGTGTCAACTCCCTAATGTGTTTTCCTGCTCTGTAGTTTATCTCAGCTGAGCTCCTGGATGTGCCGAGCTCCTGGACTGTAGGTCTAGAACACATACTGTTTGTGCCACTCTGCTCAGTGCTTCCCAGGAGTTCCTCATCTCTCTGAATCAACTGCAAATTCTTTTCATTGCCCACAGGTCTCTCCTGACAGAAGTAGGTTGAGAACCTATGGAACAGAATTGAAAGCCCAGAAATAAAGTCGCACATATATGACCAGTTGATCTTTGACAAAGGAGCAAAGAATATACACTGGAATAAGGATAGTCTCTTCAATAAGTGGTGCTGGGAAAACTGAACCACTATATGCAGAAAAATGAATCTAGACTACTCCCTCATACCATATACAAAAACAAACTCAAAATGGATAAAGGGCTTGGATGTAAGACCTGGAACCATAAAATATATAGAAGAAAATAAAGGCAAAACATCTAAGACCTACACTTCAGAAACCTCTTTCAGGACACATCTACAGATGTTTAAAAAATGAAGGAAAACATAAACAGCTGGGAATACAATTAAAAATTAAAATTAAAAAGCTTCTATATACAATAACAAAAACAAAAAGAAACCCAATCACATAGGAAAAATTTGCCGGGCATGGTGGGTCATGCCTGTAAACTTCAGCCTATGAAGTGGCCGGGGCTAGGGATCGCGGTTCGAGTCCCGCCTGGGGCCCATAGTGAGACCTAGTTCCAAAAAAAATAGCTGGGCGCGGTGGCACGTACCTGTAATCCCAGTGGCCTGGGAAGCTGAGGCTGGGAATTGCTTGAGTCCGTGGAACCCCGGGCAACGAGGGCCTGTGGTACCATGGGCAAAAATAGCAAGACCTATTCTCAAAAAAAAAAAAGGAAAAATTTTTTGCCCTCCACACAAGTGATAAGGGTCTGATAACAAAGATCCACAAAGAACTCAAACAACTCAACAAAGTCAAAGTAGAAAGCCCAGTCAAAAAATGGGCAATAGAGTTGAAAAGACACTTCTCAAAAAGAATATATACAACTGGTCAATAGGCATATGAAAAAATGCTCAACATCACTAGTAATCAGGGAAATGCAAATCAAAACCACAATGGGTTACCATCTTACACCCTTAAGAAATGGCCCATATCAAAAAACGGGCAACAGCAAGTGCTGGTGTGGATGTGGAGAAAAAGAGACACTTTTACATGCGCTGGTGGGAATGCAAACTGTTCCAGCCACTATGGAAAGCTGCGTGGAGAACCCTGGAACTACTGAAAATGGAACTACTATTCGATCCAGCAGTCCCATTTCTAGGAATCTACCCAAAGATTACAAAAATTCTAATTCAAAAGGACACCTGTGCTTGGATATTTATTGCAGCACTATTTACAGGATATGGAAACAATCCTAATGCCCAGAATAGACAAATGAATCAGAAAGTTCATAATGGAATATTATTCATCAATTAAAAAAGATGAACTTATTTCATCCATGGCAACATGGAATGAGCTAGAAAGAATCATGCTAGCAGAAATAAGCCAGAAGAAAAAGAGAAAGACAGGATGGTCTCACTTATATGAGGGATATAGGGAAAACAAGCAAACAAATGGACAAAAAATATTTAAAACTCAGCAGAACTGAAGTATAGAACAAGAGAGGGGGAGGAGGGAAATCAGGGATGGATGGCACAAGAGATTAAGATGATGGTTCTCAGATGATAAGGTGGTGGGAAAACCCTGGAATAGATAACGATGTAATATATATGTGTGTGTGTGTGTATAAAACATGTATATATATATGTGAGTGTGCAAGCAATTAAAAAATAAAATTAATTATTAAAAAAAAAAGAAGTGGGGTAGGGGTTCTCTGGCTTCAATTCCAACCAACTTCCCTGGAGGACTTGAGGCTATTCCCACCTCAGGGCATTTGTTTGCAGCTCTCCCTAGATATTGCCATGACCTGTGTCTCCTGCAGAGCTCTGCTCCCTGACACCCTCTCAGAAAGGTTCCCCTGACTGCCTTACAAGCCGCTACTCACCCTGTCATTCACTAGCCCTACCCCCCGCCCCCCCCATTCTTTTCCCAGCACTTACACCTGACTTACATTTATTTCCTTAGTGTTTTCAGTCTCTGGCTTCTAGAATGAATTCCTATAGACTGAGTGATTTAAACAATAAACATTTTTTTCTCAGGGTTCTGGAGCATGGGAAGTACCGGGAGATTCAGTTCTTAAGGAGAGCTCTCTTCCTGGCTTGCCTTCTCCTTGCCCCTTTGCATGAACTTACCCTTACATAGATGCTTGCATAGGGAGAGAGAGGTGGGGAGAGGTGAGGGAGAGGGTGAGGGAGATGGAGAGATGGAAAGAGACACAGAGAGAGGTATTTCCTCATCTTTAAGGGCACTGATTCCATCATGAGAGTCCCACCTCAGGACCTAGTCTAACCCTAATTGCCTCCCCCAAACCCCACCTTCAAATATCATCACTTTGGGGGTTCAGGCTTCCAGATATGAATGTAGGGGAACATAATTTCTTTGACCCCTCCCTCCTCTGAGTATAGGCTCTTGAATGGATTACCTGGTACTTAGCCTGCCAGGCCTTTACTCTGACCTCAATTCTGGAGAGTTCTGGTAGATGAGAAAGGAGCAGGCAGGAACTGGAGGAATAGATGGTTTCACTAATCATGGAACTTTGTCCAAAGTGGTCAGAGGAGTGAGGTAGTAGTAAGAGGGAAGGAAAACATTAGAGAAAAGGTTCTGGGAGTGGGGGTCAGGGGATGGAAAGCAATGATGCTGGTGGGGCAGACTGAAGGATGGGGTGTGGCTCAACCTTTTCCAGACCTTGACTGCAACTGTAGTCCTAGAGTTTGTGGGGCCTTCCACTGTCCACATCCAGGCTTGCTTGTTTGTTTACTTGGCCAGTAATTTGGGCAGCCTTGGGTTTTCTTGTTAAATAGTTCTTGCTGAACTCCAGAGGAGGAGTTAAGTAAATATTGGATTCCAGATGCGGGAACCAGACTCTTACAGGAAATGTTGTGGTGGGAGGGAGCAAGAGAGCCAACCCTGGGTTTCCCTTCTAGGGCCCCTGCAGAAACTCACCCCCACTCATTCATTTCCAGCCTCTGTGAAAAGGTAGGTGGCCCATCCTGTTTTCCAGTGGAAGCGCTTCTTGGTTCTTTACAAGCAGTTACTCATTCACTGAGCTGACAAATGCTTACACCACCAAGCTAGGGATACAGAAAAGCTCAGTGTGGCAGCATTTGTATGAATGCTCATCACCTCCCTCTTCTGCACTTTTCCTGCCTCTTGCTCTTTATATTTTTAATTATGTTTATTGAGGTAAAACTGATTTATAACGGTGTGTATGTTTTAGGGGTATAGGTTCACACCTCTACCAATGTGTGTTGTCACATTGCCCCCAAAGTCCCAGTCATCCTCCACTATAGTTCATCCCTCCCTTCTCTTCCCACCCCCCTTTCTGGTGGCCTCAGTTCTGCATTTTGGCTTGTTTTTGTCTGTCCTTTTGCTTTGTTTTTTTATATGCCACATTTAAGTGAAATCAGTTAGTAGTTAGTATTTGTCTGTCTTCTCATTTCTTTTAGCATCTGATGCCATCCATGTTGTAGCAAATGGCAAGAGTTCATCTTTAGGTGTATCTGCTGTGTGTGTATTCAATTGTGTATTCATTGTGGACATACACCACATCTTCTAGTCCACTCATGTGTCCTTGGGCACTTAGGTTGTTTCTATAACTTGACTA
Source organism: Uropsilus gracilis (assembly GCA_004024945.1). NCBI lineage: Eukaryota > Metazoa > Chordata > Mammalia > Eulipotyphla > Talpidae > Uropsilus > Uropsilus gracilis. The sequence continues at coordinate 12,827 of PVHY01009620.1, forward strand.
TTATAAACAGGGCTGCAGTGAACATAGAAGTGCGTCTATCCTTTCAGGTTAATATTTTTGTATTCTCCAGATAGATACTCGAGAGAGGGATTGATGCTCTCCTCTCACTCTTAAAATTGTCCTCGTATCATTCCCATGCCCCAGGGCCAGACCATATGCCTGGAAGCAGCCATGTGCTGATGAGTGTTCACCATCTGGGAGAAAAACCCAGATCTGTTGCTGTTTGCCTTGCAGTTCATGCTCTCTGTCCATGGCTACATGTTTTCTTGCTGCCAAAGTGCTGTGGCTGAGTTGGGAAAAGCTGCACCAGGACACTGCACTGCAGTGTTTCCACCACATAGATATAGTTGTCTGTATGTTTAAACTCAAGAGTGTAGATATTACCAATATAATCAGGAAATAATTAGTTTTTATTGTATTGTTTATTGTATCTGTTCTAAGCATAACTTATTTTTTTCCTTTTTTTACATTTATTAAAATTTTTTTTTCTAATTTATTTATATATTAAATTTCACATCATTGTAATCCCAGGGATTTACCCCCCCAACCGTCCCTATCATTCCCCCCTTATAACTTATTTCATTGTAAACTTATATAGTGATTTAATTTTTCATAAGGACTGTTTAATTGATTCACAAAATTCCTAAAAATATACCAATCAGCTCAACCAAACTTGAGCTGATTGCAGCTTATTGCTACTAGGATGCTGCCAGAAGATCAAAAATTTAAGGCCTAGAATATGAATTTTAACACTTTTGACAATGTCCTCTGGTAATTTGTATATGCATTAGAATTTAGAAATGAGGTACTAGAAGAAACTGTTTGTAGAACTTTTTTTGTTTGTTTTCTATAACTTTTTTCACAGCACAAAATCGTATTTTTTTAAATGATGCTTTTCCTTAAGATTTTAAAGAGAGACTTTATTGTTGCAGAGCAGTTTTAGATTCACAGCAAAAATGAGCAGAGATTTCCAAATGGTCTCTGCCTTAGAGATGCAGAGTCTGCAGTATCAACATCACCCACCAGATGTTGGGTGTTATAATAGATGAACCTACACTGACACTGATTATTACCTAGAGGTCCTTGTTTCTAAATAATGCACATAATTTTGGGTAATTTTACTTCATGGAAATTGCTTTTTTGTAAATATTTAGCAATTTTCTTTTTTACTTAATAACATGTTTGATAGCTTTCCATGTCCATCTATCTAGCTATTTTTAACATCTCCTAATATTTTAGGGCCTAGGTGAATCATGATAAAAAATCATCTCACTGATTAGACACATACTGTTCTCTTATTTGCTCCAAGAAATCTCACAATTGATTTTTTTGTGAACTTTTTCTCAATTCCTTTATGAAAATTTCTGGTTTCTGATAATTTACACTAAAGGGTTAGTGGCTGACAATAATAGTTCACACATATACACACACAAATAGTTCACAGTGTTTTCCTTCTTCCCCAGATTTAGGAAGTTTAAAATTAAATTTTATCAATATTTATTTAGAAAATTTATACATAGGATTCTGAGGAAGTCACCAGGGGAATATAAAGAAGTCAGATAAAGCCCAGACCTTAAAATGTTGATAGTCTAGCAAAGAGAATGCAATTTGACATATAATCAATCATAAAATGAGGTAGAACATAAAATATTGTCTGTCACTGCCCACGGAACACTTCTGACACTTCATATATGGGTTTCTCTGCCCCCCCCACCTCTATTAATTTTCCAAAACCAGTTGAGTGTCTTACAATTTAATTCAATTCTGACACCATCTATGTGGAATTAGAATCAGATCCCATAAGTTAAAGGGCTCAGCGCCACAGGATCGTTCCTACTTCAAATGCCACTTGCAAGACCTGGACATTCTGTACTTCTGACCTAATAGCTTTAGACAGAAGGTTCACATGATCCCATCCTGTGGCTTGATAATTTGCAGGAGCAGCTCATAGAATGTGGGAACACACGCACATACATAATTAATGAGCTATACACCTCATTAATCATAATATCACAATGTAAGATTGACACAGACAATTATAAGCAACTTGTAAGAGCATAGAAGAAAGGAGAAAATACCTTCACAAAGAAACTGGTGGCATTACAGGCATTTAGCAGCAAGTGGGCATTTACACATTTACAGGCATTTAGACAGCAACCTACTGTCTAGGATCCTCACACTGTGCCACTAGATGGATGAGATGGTGCTGTCAAACATAGCATGGGGTTGGATGAGAGGCACGGGATATTTTCAGCAGATGCAGTGGGCATTCTTAACTTCATAACGATCCTGAAGTGAGATCTCACCAACCTTTTCCCCCCTCCAAGTCTAGTCTCTGTTTCCTTTATTTCTAGGAACCTTAATCCCTAAAGATGACAGACATTCCAGTTGGTTCCTGCCTGAGACTCAGCTGACTCTGAGAGGCTCTGTCTGGTCTCTGTTCCTCTGCTCTGGCAGGAGTTTGATTGTGATGGGTTTTGGGATGTGTTCCAGAGCTGGCAGCAGCCCTGAGCCGAGCCAGTGCTTGGCTGGCTTTGATGCTACACATCCCCTTTCACTTCCCCTTCTGGATCGCTACATCGGTGAAAGACTCTGCATTTCTGTCAGTGGACCAGCCGGTGCTGGCCACTACTCCTCTACTCCAAGGAATGTCCTTTCACCCTCTGGCTTGATTCAAGTTCCCATCCTGCCCACCCAAGCTTCCAGCCCCATCTAGCAGCCTGTGTCAGACTTGGTTAGAAATTGCCTGCTCCAGGAACATAAATCTTACCTATTCCTAAGTAATGATTGTTATCATTTTAAAATTGTATGTGTAGCATAATAAATATTAAATGCATTTTATGAAACATACTGACAAAGTTAACATCTGTGGGAAAAAAGTAAAAGTAACATCTATGAACAGACTGCCTCATCCAAGAATGTGAACATTATTGGTATGTTGCATTTGCGTAGGTGCCCTGCCACTGTTCCACATGCCTGCCTCCCCCAAGAGGTAGCCTTGATCTTGAATTTTGTGCTTATTATTTCCTTGATTAAAAAAAAAGTACCAGGCCGGGCATGGTGGCATGTGCTTTTAAGCACAGCCTACAGAAGTGAGACTGAGGCTAGGAATCGCTTGAGTCTGCGGATTACAGATCCACCTGGGGCAACATAGCAAGACCTGGTCTCAAAAAAAAAGAAAATACCTAATTACATGCATATATATCCATAAACTTTACTTACTTATTTTGCTTGTTTTTGAGTCTGATGGAAAGGGTGTATAGCTTTTTTCCCCCCTCTTATAAATAATGTGGCTATGCTCATCCTTACATGCCTTGCCCGCTCGCCATGGACCTCAGTTTCTCTTTGAGAGGATTAGAATTGAGGGGTTTTAGGTTATGTGAATGTTTAATTTTGCAAAATAATTCCAAGTGATGTTCAAAGTAATGGTGTTAATTTACAATCCTACCAGCAGTATGTAAAGAGTCACAGAGTCTATATTACAAGGACCAGTCAGTGACGGCAGACAAAATTTTGCCAGAATAGTTGATGTAAGGTGATATTTTATTATGGCTATAGTTTACTTCCTTGACTATTAAGGAGATTGAGCATTTTCCCATATGCTTTTTCACTAGCTGGGTTTTCTTTTCTGAGAAGCACCTATTTTTTTCTTTGACTGTTTTTCAATTGAGATGTTTATCTTATTCTTAATAATTTTTAGAAAGTTACATATTCTGGATACTTATTCTGTAGTGTTTATTCTAGCTACTATTTTCAGGTATCTTCTTGTAGTTTATATCCTATTTCTTTGATAAACAAAAGTTTTATTTTTATTGTAGATAAATATATCAAGCATCTTAGTATTAATGTTTTAAATTATTTAATAAATCTAGTCAGAGATCATAAAGATATTTTCTTGTAAAAATTAAAAATCTTTGCCTTTCATATTTAATATTCTAAGCATTGGAAATTACTTTCTGAGTATGGTGTGAAGTTGACTCTGATTTCATTTTCTTCCTCACAGGCATAACTGATTATTCCAGCATTAATTTATTGAGCAATCTAATTCTCTCAACTGATCTACAGAGTCATCTTTGTCATATATAAAGTTTCTGTGTATCTTGTGGGTGAGTTTCTTTAATCAAATCCATTGATCAATTTGTCTATACCTGCATCAATACCATTCACTTCAAAAATCTATAGACTTATAAGAAACCTTACTATCTTACAGGATAAATTTTCCCATCCTATTATTTTCTTGAGAAGTATTTGGCTATTTTTGCCTATTTTGCATATTAATAAGTCTTCAGTTTTCTCTTCCAGCAAGAGGTTCTGTGTTGGTCAAATGATTGGAGGGCGGATTAGTGGCAGCATGTTCAAGGCCCACAATGGAGGCTGCATTGTTTTCTGTGCAATTATAGCACTCAACTCAGTCAAACCAAGACAGAGGTGAAAAGTTTAGGAGGACAGAAGTATTTGTTCTGGACTATTAGAGGGACAAGATAGAGATAAGTTTCTCTTTCTAAATCAGCAAATATGTTGGACTAGGGGAAAAGTCACTTTAAATCAATAAGACTGCTTTTCAGGAAGGCATGAGGATAAAGGGAAAGTTCCCATGGTTCCAGACTGTGTGAGCAGAAGTCTCTTATGAGATGTGACCTAGTTCACAGGGCATTTCTGTGCCTGTGTACAGATATTTGGAGCTGTGGACTAAGTGAATCAAAAGTAGGGATTGCTTAGTCCCACCAAATCATGGTGCCTCCAAGCTTTTCCCCATGTACAAAGTTTGAGCTAAAAGGATTTCAGCCCATGTTTCAGAATAAACCATGCACAACTAAGTCAGAGATTCAGAGACCTTTAAACTCTGCCAAGATGCAAATTGGGAGAGTCCCAGAGAAGATGCCATCGGCAGAGTCTTCTCCAGCTACGAGCCTGATGCCTCCACTTTTGGGGTTGAAGACTGAGCCTGAAGTTTGGACTGGACAGAAGGAAGGCAGTGGTGGTATAGGAAGAGAGCTTGAACTGGGGGGTAAGAGGGCAAGGAAACATGAACTTCACTTCTCTGTGTGACATATGGAAGGTCACTTTACTGGATGTTCATGTCTTCATCTGTAAATTGGGAATACTCCTGCTACCCAACTCATGCTGGTGGAGCAAGGCTTGAGGAAGTCACATCTGTGAAAGTGCCCTGTGAGCTGAAAAACAAGGACCACAGCAGGGACTCATATTTCTTTCTTCTTACCTGTTCAGCCCATCACCCATGAGACTGTACTCCCAGCCATCCTGACCACCTTTCTGTTTGTTTGTAGGTCATTTCCTCCTGCCTCTTTGCCTCTGCACATGCTGGTCCCAGGGCCTCTGCTTGGTTTTGCTCCTGTAAAACTCTTAGGTTTTACTTTGGCTGTGTTCCCCACATCCTTTGTTTGGTTTTATTGTTCCTCATTCCCTAGCACTCAGCTCAGTCACCCCCTATCTTCTTCTCCCCCATCATTTTAGGTTGGAACCTTCTATCACCTTATATCTGCCATGGCCCCACGTAGCTAACCTATACAGCTCTTACCACCATTTGCAGTTCTAATTTGAAAATCCTGGTCACTAGGATGTAAGTTCCATGAGGACAGGTAATGATGCTTTTTTGCTCATCTTTTTATAGCTCAGATGCCAATTAAATGATCACAATTCAGAGTAGGTTCAGGAGTATAGGTAGCAGGGATTCTGGAATTAGATACCTGGATCTCACAGTGAGGGAACACGGTAAGGAAATCCCCCTTGGAATAAGGCCTGAATTTGCACTTTTTCCTCCCCTCCCTATAATCCAAACTGTGACCCACAACGTGGTATCCACATATACTGCATACATCAAATTGTTGCCAACTACTAGTAGTAGGCAGGGGAAGGGACTCTCTCTGTGTCCACAGGAGAGGCAAATGGTCCTCTCCAGAGAACCAGCCACCAGAGCAGGAAGAAATTTTAAGAGCAAAGGGCACAAAATATGTTAATTGGATGCTGCTTTGTTTGGAACACTGTTTTGGAGACTTGAATTATTAATAAAAATTCTAGGAAGCTCAGTAGTTTTTCAGGAGCCTCTATCCATTTAAGGGAAGATAAATTTCCAAGTGTTCTTCCAAGCACCATTATTTTTTTTCACTTTGAATACTTTATTATTACAATTTTTTTTTTTTGCCAGAGTCATAAAAGGTTTTAGTCCTCTCATGGAAAATCTGTACAATCACCAGATACAAATAGAGTCTTTCCTCTTCTTTTTTAGTCCTCTCATGGAAAATCTGTACAATCACCAGATACAAATAGAGTCTTTCCTCTTCTTTTTTTTCAGCACCAGAACTAGCCTTTGATTTTCTTTTTTTCTATTCTTGTGTTCCTTTTGCTGTTTTTTTGAGGTCTTTTCCTTACTTCTCCTACAGACCTTTTCTGGCAGGTCTATAACTAGGTTCATATTCCTTTACATCATCCGAAGAATCATAAACCCTGCCAAAGCCAGTTTCCGAAATGGGTTCTGAATCTAGAAACAAAGATGATGTCAAGAGCAGCTTTGTACATTTCAGCTAGTTTCCCCCTAACTTCTGTCTTAGGCACAGTCTGCCTTCACTGGGTTCAGGCTCCAACGACCCTTTGTTCTGCCTGAAGCAGTGGGTTGACCGTGACCTTCCTGGTTCAGGTAGCTGTTAGGCCCTTGTTGCGGGCAGTGGATCCTCAGGCAGTCAGCGAGGAACAGAGAGTTACTCTAAACTAGCCAACCATGTCTGTGAGCATGTAAGGCCAAATATAATACTTTAACTTAATGCGTAATACTCATAAAGCACACAGATCATAAACGCACAGTTTGATACATTTGCACAAACTAAATACTCCATCTTGCCACCAATATCCATTATCAGCATCCCGGAAATGCCCCTAATTGTTCCTTCTGCACCCCTCCCTAGAGACCTACTTTCTTGAATTTTAACAGCATAGATTAGTTCTGCCAATTTTTGCATCCCATGTAAATGGAATATCCAGTAAGTACTTTCTTGAGTCTGGCTTCTTTCACTCAACATTATGTTTGTGAGACTCACACCCACCGTTGTGTGTTTGCAAATGGTGTGTGGTATAATCACACACTGTGCGCATACCACAAGGTATTTATCCACCTGCTGATGGGCATTTATGTCATTCCCAGTTTGGGGCTATTAAAAATAGAAAACTTGCTAAGTTTGTCTCAACATAAAGAGGTATTAACAAGTAAATCAAGCTGTTTTTTCTAGATTTTTTTTTTGGTATTTTTTTCCCCAGGAAATTGAGAATCTGATTAAGTCAAAACAGCCTTTCACTTCTCCTTAGAATACACAAATCTTCTCTTCATTTACCTCTCTTTTACCTGCAACTCTACCTTACAAGCTGAATTCTCAGTGAATTTTTTATTTCACTTCACCCTCTCCTTTTGTAGCATTAACCCCCCTGTCCATTTTAAAGATAGTAGGTACGATGATACTCATGTTGTGAAAAAAATTGGAAAATACAGAGATGTTTCACTAAGAAAAGACCACACCCTGAGTCTAGAGACAGCACTACAAATGCATTAGTACACCCCCCCTCCCGCCCCCACCTACAGAGTTTTCCATAGAGATTTTCCATAGAGATTGGATTCCATAGAGATTCCATGAAATTGTACTTTCTATGCATTTCATATCACTTTTCACTTACGATTGTATCCTAAGTTTCCCACTTACTCACAACTGTTCCTCAATGTGGTGTGTATGGCTACGTGATAGTCCATCCGTGTGTATGCCAAGTGTTATATAATTCGGCTCCTGAATTTGTACATTGAGGATGCTTATACTTTCGTTTTGATAATTAGAAACAATGCTGCAGTGACTATCTTGGACATAGATCTTTGTCCCCATTGTAGATTATTTCCTAAGTTCATTCCTAGAAGTGGAATTTACTGGGTCAAGAGTGGGCAGACTTACAGGAGGCTGCCATGTGGCACGCAGTTCAGTTGCCTGGCCAGAGTTGCCCAGGACACTCATCAGCCTTAGGAACTGAGAGCAGAAAGAACACATTTCATTGCTTCTTCATGAACACTGAATATTGTTTAATGTGGTACAACTTCTTACGGTCTGGGTTTAAGTATTATAAAGGTTCTCTTTTTGACCTGTGAGTTATTTGAAAATGTGTTTGTAACTTTTCAAATGTAGAAGGATCTTGAATCTTTTGGTTGACTTTCCAATTTGATTGTATTGCAGTTAGAAGAGATGGTGTTTTTGTTACCGAGTCTTTGAAATGTGTTGAGAACTGTACTATGTTGCAAATTGTGCTTAATTTTTGTAAATGTTAGGGTAATCGATCCTCCAATTGGTCTGGCACTGGGGGCTTTCCTGGAGTGAGGGACTTTCAGTGCTAAGATCAGGAAAGTCCTGGGGAAACAGGGCTGTGATTCTTCTGTTGGGTACAGACTTCTGAGGAGATATGTTAAATCAATCTCATTTAGCATTTTCTTAAAATAATTTTTGGTTGAGATTTTTATTTGAGAAAGTTATTAACATGCAGTTGTAAGAAATAATACAGTGAGATCCAGCGTATCATTCATTCAAATTCTTTAAATGGGGAAATCTTATTTTTATTTGTACTGAGGTCTCAGTGGCATGCAATGTCACATACAATTAGAGGAACAGAGCTGTGCCTCTTCAGATGTATGTTGTCATGCCCCATCTGCCACCAAGACACTCTCACCCTCCCCGGGGGTGCCCTCTCCTGTTTGTTCCCCTTCTGTCCTATCCCCCAGCTCTTCTAGTAGCTTCCATTCTGTAGTAATATTTCTAGGTTTTGTTTGGTCTTGGCAACATAAGATTACAATGTTTGCTACCAGGAAACTGACAGTGTACTTACTCACACATCACCAGCTTTGGCTGACTCATCTCTGTACTCTCAGTTCTATGTGGTTCTATCTGTGTACCCCTACCATTCAAGCAAAGACCTCCTCCTGTTACCCTTTCATAACCCTGGCAAAGACCCTTCCTGCCACCCTTTCATAACCAGTCACTTCCCTCAACCCCTCCTGATGCCCTTTCATAACCACAGTCACTTCCCTCAACCCCTCCTGTTGCCCTTTCATAACCACAGTCACTTCCCTCGACCCCTCACCCTCCTCTGTCCCTCACCCTTGGCACTAATCTGTTCTTCATTTGGATAATTTTGTCACTTAAATAATGTTATATAAATGAGATCAAATAGCATAGAAACTTTTGACATTAGCTTTTTCCACTCAACATAATTGCCCAGAGCTTTACACACGTTGTGTGCATCAAAGACTGAGTCTTTTTTGATCTTCAAGTCCATTTCATGTACAGATGGACTCTAGTTTGGTTAAGTACAATCCCAGTGGAGGACATCTGGCTTGTTGCCAGTATGACCTTTATGAATAGAACTGCTATGAGCATTCACCTCTAGGATTTAACATAAACCTAATTTTCTATTTCTCTGGCATAAATGCCCAAGAATGGAACCATTTGGTTTAATGATTAAAAAAAAAATCTGTTTTATCTACTTGACCTAGGAATAACTTGAAGTTGATTTATATATTTTGATACTATTGTACATTTGAAGGTTTTATAGTTTCCTCTGTATAAAATGGGAACCCAGGTCCTGGCATGGTGATTCTGAGTTTAGAACCCCAGGTTTTGCTACCAGAATCTCCAGAAGACCTTTCTAACTCTACATGAGTAACAACACAGAGTCATAGTTACTGAGCACAGAAGAGTCGTCTGAACTCGTGTCTTTCTGATGTTGTACTGCAGGCATATCATCACTCTGGTCCTGACCATGGAGAAAGGAAGTGACCACACATTTGCCCACAGACGTCTGTGTTTCTAGAAGAGAGGAAGTGGAGAAAGATGTCTTCCTTCTGCTGAAGTGTTGTATATTGTTGGAAACTGGCAGCCTGGCTTGAGAAATATGGCATATTATTTATTTGGAGTAAACATCCAAGAAAGTCTGCTTTTCTGTGGTGTTTACATAGAAGAAGATATGCCACACACAGCTACCTGGGAAGCTGAGACTGGGGATTGCTTGAGTCTGTGGTACCCCGGGGAACGTGAGCCTGTGGTTCCACAGGCAAAAATAGCGAGACCTAGTCTCAAAAAAAAAAAAAAAAAAAAAAAAAAAAAAAAAAAAAAAAAAAAAAAAAAAAAAAAAAAAAAAGAAGAGATGCCACACAGATACAAGAACAGGCAAAGATGAGCATTGCAAGGAAATTTTCCTCCCTTGAGGTTCTTTTGCATTTGGACCAGTTGCACCCTGGAGAACTCTATCCGCAGGCAGACAAAGTCATTGCTCCCTTCCCCTGCCTCTGGACAGCATGTCCCCAGTGCCCCTGATACTCACACTTTCCATGTGTACTCATGGCACCATTTCTGGAGGCCCTTACACCTGGCTTTCAGGGACCTTCTTCTTGAGCTCCATAGACCTTTTTGTCCTCCCTATACAGGAGCAGTGAAGCCACCTTGGGAGACTCTCCCAACTCTTATTTGACTTTCTTACCAGAGGCCTTACACTATAATGACCTTTAACCCAGGAATTCCCCATGAAGGGACTTCATACTCTGGGACTCACTCTGGTGGTTGTGCTTAGATTCTGTTTCAAAGATGTTCAGGGCAGCATCCTCAATAAGAAGAAAAAGCAGGACTAATCCAGACAAACATCCCATAATATGGAGCTGGTGGTATAAACTGTAACATCATGAGGTGAAATATTATCTGTGAGGACAAGTAGAAAACTCCAAAAACTTGTTAATGAATTGGAAGGTATTTATATATGCAAGCAAAAAGGAAAAAAAAGCAAAGTGTAGTATTATCCATATGGGAATATATATTTTTTTAATTAGGTTACCTATACGTGTTTGAAAAAAAGGGAGTAAACTGATGAAGGATGCTATTTCCATGTAATAGGATTACTTATAGTCTTTATTTTTTTGCTTTTATCTTTCCATACATTCCCCTTCTGCAATACTATGTCTTGCTTTCATAATTATCATTAAAAAGTAAATAAGATGATTAAAAAGTCATTCTATCCATGCTACCCAGACCCATTCAAACGCTGCCCCTGGTGGAAGCCTTTCCTGTCCATTACCTGGACGTAGGTGAGAGCTCTCTCCAGACCTTCTAGCTCTGTAGGTACAATCTCAGTACCCCTGCTTTATTTTATTTAAGAAATTGCCACAGGATAAGTTTAGATGTAGAGTTTAATCTTTGTGATATCAGGCTGCAGGGGAATGCTTCCAAAGAGAGGAATCCCTATGCATCTCTATAGACTGCAATCCCCTGTGAGCAGTCAGGCTGCCAGGCAGGGAGACAGGAAGCCCAGGGTTGTGGAGGCCATGTTTGCTAAGAGTCATTCTGTGCCAGTGTCTGAAGATGGGATGCAGTCTGAGAAAACAAGCTGATTTCAGAACAACTTCTTGTTCTCTTAGAATTAATTACTGGTCTGATCCGGGAGATAAGGCATCAGTACATCACATTTAAAAAAAACACAAAAATAGTCTACAGAGATCTTGTGAGTTCTTGCTATATGGGTAGTATGAGGTCAGAGGAGAGAGAGGTCACCACTCCCAGGGTGGAGCTTGGGTCTTCTGAGCATTAGCCAATGCCGTTGACCCCCCCCAGACTGGAAATGAATGGAATTCACACTTCACTAGCTTAGGGCTCTGGGTTAAGAGCTAAGGCTTCCATTTCCAATAGGCAGCTTTCATGTCCAAAGAACTTTGTATAATCATAGGAAAACCAACAACCTCAGTGGAACTATTAACTCAGGAAAGATTCCCTGGACAATTTTTTAATCTAGTCACTTGATCAAATGCACTTAATGTATAAGATAGCTATCAAAATCACTGGCTTAAACTGTCACCTGTAAAACTTGAAAATGGCTTGGCCTCTGACTTGGGGTTTCCCAAGAAAATGGCCCTGGCAAGAACAGGATTTCAGGTGCACTAAACGGAGATGGGTGGAGAGTAAATCTCTCTATAGCCTGTGCCTGCAGCCTGCTCCTGTTGTCTCTGTGGGTCTCTGCAGCTTCTTAGTGCCAAGAGTCCCAGCTGCACTCATCTATGCCCCCTGTATTTAGAGAAAATTTTCCAGCCAAAATAAATATTCAAGTATCATTTAGAATCAGGCAGCGTCAGTGTCACATCACTTACAGACATGGAATGTCAGATGGGCATGTGGCCCTGGCGTGGCATTGCTGGGCCTCAGCAGATAACCTTGTGACTCTCTGTGTAATTTCCATCCCCACCCATCTCCACCCATCCCCACCCTTACTCCTCTAGTGGCTGCTTTTTCTTTTTTTTTTTTTTAATTTATTTATCTATATTTCACATCATTTCAATCCCTGGGGGTCACCCACCACCTCCCCCTCCCACCCGCTCCAGCTGGTCCCCATTCTCCTCTTGTGCAGTTTCATTTGGTGTGGCTGCTTTTTCTAACCTCAGTACTGACCACTTCTTCAGGTGCTAAGCAGCTCTTTCCTGCACTTTCAACCCTGTCTGTTAAAACGTTCTATGGTAATTAAACACCGCTGGGTGTCCACAGGCCTCCAGGGAGCATCTGTTCTGTGCTCTGCTGTGCAACAGGTACAGTGGGAGCCTCAGAGGGGGTGTTCTGCCTTGTTCTTGTTCTGGAAGAGCAACTGCTAGAGGAAATAAAACTTAAGTAGGAGAATGCACAACAAAGGGTGTTCCACCTGAGACATCAGGGGTGGTTTGAAGATGGGAAAGTGGGGGTTGGGGTGTGGCAGGAAAGGAGAGAAGACTCCTTGAAGATTTAGGGGTGTAAGTGGGAAATACATTGACTTTGCATTAGACAGAAGTGGGTTCAGACTTGATTGACTTTCATTATGTTGGGGCTCTGCACAAGTCTGAGCCTGGTATCCTCATCTGTAAGATGAATGATTGTCAGGAGGTATAGTAGACTTAATACCGCTCCCCACCAAGATGTGTCCATTTTCTAACATCTAACATGTGTCCATTTTCTGTCCAGATAAGCAGAGTCTTTTCATATGCACCTAAGGATACAATGATGACAGCCTAGATAGATCCTAAATTCTATGACAAGTGTCCTTATACAAGACACTCAGTGTAGAAGACCATGTAATGAAAGAGGCAGAGATAGGAGTGGTGCAGCCAGAAGCCAAGGTTCACTGGGAGCCACCAGAAGCTGAAAGAGGCAGGCAGGATTGGTGGGTGAGTAAGTATTCTGGGGTGTGGAGTGATGTCAGGTTGGGGCATGTGTGTGCTGTGAGCCCAGCAGGCAGGGAAGTCTCTGACTGTAGGAACCCCACGGAAAAGGAAGAACTAGAGGCTCAGGACTCCACTGGTTGTCTCTTTTGGTGGGGAAAACTGTTCCAACCGGGTTATACTCTTGGTGCTAAGATGCAGCTTCAGTGGCCTGGGGAGCCAGACGCCAGCCCGCAGGACCTTCAGAAGAGTCACATAGGCATGGGCAGGCAGAGCAGCAAGAGGGGGTGGACTAAAGACTTGTAGGTCTTAAACTTGTAGGTCTTAATCTTGTTCTCAGCTCTCTGAAACTCCCATGCAGCCCTATGCCCCCCCCCTGCTGTGAATAGGTTACATTTAAAGAAAATAAAGTCACATGACATCTTACGAATGCAAGTTTGTGGGCTGAGGATTCACAGTACTCACAACTGTGAATTCACAGTACTCACAACTGTAAAGATGAGTGTTTAGTGCTTTTGTAATATTTTTGGAAGGTTACCCAAGAAATGGATAGCTGCATTTATCTCTGAGAAGGGAAAGAGTTAGAGCTTCATAAGGTGACTGACTGTTAAAATCATCTCCATTTTGCTGAGAGCTGTCCCAGTTTTAGTAACAAAAATCCTATGCTCTTCAAACACCTTAATTCCAGACCAAACCAGGGCAGTTGGCCACTTAATGGGGAGGAAGGAAGATATGACTTTTCATTTTGTTTCCTTTTGTGTGCTTTGTCTTTTGATGTTAGTCTTGTACCTATGTAACCCGGCCCCCTAAAAAAAGAACATGAAAATTCCACAGATTCCTGAACATCTTCATCGTCATCGACATCATAACCATCACCACCAAAACCTTCCATGAACAAAGACGACAGGTCAATGACAAACAGAAAAACCATTCATGTATTAATGTGAGAAATCTAGACTACTAGTCTTAATCTAGAGTGAACTTGTATAAATCAAGTATGAAAACACAAACACCTCAGTTGCAAGTGAGAGAAAGACCTGAGAGAGAAATTCATGGAAGAAATACAAATGGACAATACTATAAAATGTTCCTCCAATAATTATATGAAAAACAACAATCTTATGGCAGTTTTTGTCAAATTACCACATAAGAAAAAAGACATATTTGTCTTAGATCAGGCTGCTCTCACCAAATATCACAGCCACGGAATCTGGAAACCCTGGCTCAAGGTGCAGACAGTGAATTCCTAATGAGAGGCTGCTGGCATGGACTGACTGTCTTCTTGCTGTGTCCTCATATGGCAGACAGGAAGCCCAGGTATAATTTTCTCTTTTTCTAAGGCTTCTAATTCCACAAAGGAAGCCCAGCAGCTTCATTTCTTTACTTTGAGACCCCCCACCTCCTAAGCCCCTCACTTTGGGGGGGGGAGGAATTTAATAATAAATGCAATGGAAAGGTAAATTGGTATTCATTCTTGGCAGGAAGTGAAAAAGTCAACCATTTTTGTGCCCTTTTGACCTGTGAGCTCCTTACTGCTAAGAATTTGTTTCAAGGCAGTAGACCCTGTACATAAAGACAGGTGTATAAGGATACAAGTCACTGTTATTCGTGAGGGCAAAGCCCACATACCCACGTTGCTGGCTTTGGGCTTCATCTTTTTCATGGAAATTTCATCCATTCAGAAAACTAGAGAGAAGGATGCCAAGAGAGCCATAGTCCTGTCAGCCTGGTCCCTCCTTAAGGTGTTTTCGTATTTCTTATTATTTTGAAATTATTAAATAAATAAAACATATTCAGGGAGGGAGTGGCCCTCATACACTACTATCTGGATCCCTCTTTTTGCTTTCTTGAGATGGCTATTACCTTGTACTTGGTGGTTATTATACCATTCATGTCATTTACTTTTCTAGTAACTAAATATGTTGATAAAGAAAAATATACAACTTTATTTTACATGGTCTTTAGCTTGAGACATATCTTATTGCATGGTAGATATCCTTTGATATTTCCTTTTATATTTTAATAGTCATTATTTTTGGGATTTGTCCATGTTGAAACATATAACCTATATTACTTTTTGACTACTACTGGTATTTGTGATGAATGTATCCCAATTTATTTATTCATGCTGTGGAAGTACATTTGGGTTGCTTACATATCTTTGTGACTGGATTCATGGTTTCAGTGAACATTTTGCACAACTTGCCTTGTGTACATGGGTGAAATTTTCTGTAGGAGATATGTCTGGGAGAACATGCTGGATTATGGGAAAGACCATCTTTAAATTGAATAGCTATTTCCACATTTTTCTCCAAAGTGATACTCTATTTATCCTAACAATAGCAATACAAGTTCCAGTAGCCTCATATCCTTGCCAATCTGATGGGTGGATAAGTAATTGTAGTTTTATTTTGATTCTGATGACCAGTGAGGTTGTAGAGTTTTTCATATGTTTACTGACTAATTCCGTTTTTTCTTTTTCTGTGAATTGTCTTTTATATCACTAATCTATTGCCCCTGGACTATTTGTCTTTTTCTTATAGACAATTTAAAATTGGACTTTTCTTAAACTTTTGTTTTCCATGTGGTTTTTGAATTAATTTGTTTAATTTCATGAAATTTCTTAAACTGGAATTGCACTTAATTAAAAGACTAATTTGAGGATAACTGGTATCATTATGCACTGTGACTTAGTAAGAAAACAGATTATTTCTCCATTGGGTTTTCTTTTGTTTTGGTTCACTAAAGATTTCATTTTACAATTATATAGGAATATCATGGTTTTTAAAAAGAAGTCTTATTTTAGCAAAGTACAAGTTATTTTAAGATCCTCTCATATGGATTTTCTTGTCATACCTTTAAATCATAACTATTGTTCCTTTTCTTTCTGAGGTCATATACCTTATACTTTCTTTTGTTATCTTACTGAGTGAATATTGACTAGCATGATGATATTGGGAATCTGTCTTATTGTGGTTTTTAAAAGAAAAGTGACTTATTAATTACCATAATTGTGAAGCTTGCTTTGTTTCTTGGGGCAAGGATATTTCCTTCTTTTTATAGGTAATGAAGATGTTCTTGTTTGCTTGTTTTCTATAAGTGGATATTTTTTATTTTATGAAATTTTTTCTGCTTTTCTTGATAGTCAATCAAGAAAAAACTATAAATTTTGACATTAAGAGTAACTGCATTTAAGTTTGTGTAATTGCATCTTCTAGCTTATTTATTAAAAAATAAGACACAATGGACATATAACATTAAATTAGTTTTAGGCATACAGTATATTTACTTGGTTTATATTATAACATATATTATTTATATATTCATAAATAATCACCATAAGAAGTCTACACTTAATTTTAGCCAAAAGACAGAGAGGTGATCCTACAAAAAGTCTAATATTAATAACCACACATAGCTACATTTTTTTCTTGTCATGAGAATGTTTACAATCTACTCTCAGCAACTTTTAAATATTTAATGTATAATATTATCAATAATCACCAAATTGTACTATATATCCCCAGGATTTATTTTATAATACATTTTCCATGCCGGTACACATAGCCTAAATTAGTTTTCAACTGCTGTTGGTATTTCACAGAAAGGATGTTTTCATGCTATTGAAGTATATTTAGGTTGTTTACACATTTTTGTGGCTGTAGTCATTGAACATTCTGTGCAAGTTGTTTTGTGCACATGAATGAAACTTTCTCCAGGGGATGTTCGTACCTTCTGATAATTGTCGCCACTTTATGTTGTCTCCCAACCATCTTAATATTCTCTCTTCCCTTTAACTATTTTTCTTCCTTTTAACTTTTGATAACTACAATGTGTCTTGGTGTGAATGTCTTTGGTTATCATATTTGGATATTTCTGAGCTTCCTGGATCTAGGTATCTAGTTCCTGCCATAGGCTAGGGAAGTTTAAAGTTTACTTTCTTTCTCTCTCTCTCTTTCTTTCTTTCTTTCTTTCTTTCTTTCTTTCTTTCTTTCTTTCTTTCTTTCTTTCTTTCTTTCTT
>PVHY01009620.1:30148-55563 GCA_004024945.1 Uropsilus gracilis
CTTCCTTCCTTCCTTCCTTCCTTCCTTCCTTCCTTCCTTCCTTCCTTCCTTCCTTCCACCATTCTTACTCACTCTTAATCTTACTCTTTGGAATACCTATAATGTAAATGTTGGCAACATGATGATGTCTCTCCCCTTGAATCCCTCAAACTGTCTCTACTCTTATATTCTATTTTATTGCTTCTCTGATCACATGAGTCCTACTCTCCCACCTTCAATTTCACTGATGCTTTCTTCTATTTCATCTAATCTGCGATCAACTCTTACCTTGTTGTCTTTAGTTTGGTTATTATATTCTTCAACTCTGTGACTTCTATTTGTTAGTTTCTTAAATTTTTTCTTTGTTGAAATTCTCTTTGTTCATGTATTGTTTTCCTGAGTTCAGTGAGCATCTTTATGACCATTGATTTTATTCTTTTATCAGGTAAATAATTGATTTTCATTAAGGTATTTTTTCTGGTTTTATTTTGTTCTTCAATTCCTTTGGCTCTTTGTGCTGTTTTCGATGTGTTAGATAAAACAGACACTTCTGTTCTTGAAGGAGTGACTTTGTACAGTATATGAAGCAAAATGTTTATCTTTGCCCTAGCTCTTGGTCATGTTTCAAAGTTTAGTGGTTGACAAAGTAAACTACTTTATTCTTAATGACTCTCAGTAAGTTGATGGTGTGCTAAGAACTACCACTGTCCGAAGTGGAGGGTTTTCTAGATTCAGGTAACGACTTTTTAAAACATGCAGTTATATGACTTTCAGGAAAGTCTGGAGGAGATGGCTGTTTCTGTCTGCTCCCTTTGCTTATGCCCTATGGTGATAAACAAAGAGTAAAAAGCTGTTTGCTTGCTGCTATCCTGTTGAACCCATGAACTTGGGTCTTGCTGATCATCAGGATCAGGCATCAAGAAGTAGGTCTTCTGAGGGGCAAATGCAAAAATCAGGGCATTAGCCATGTACACAAACTCTTCTCATGGAAATCCTGGTGAGTTGGGTTAGGACAGAGTAAGAGCATGAAAATGGCACCTGTTAGTTTCCCCTGTCTCAGGAGAGGATCCTAGTCAGTCTCTAGATATGTGTTTACTTAGGACCTGTACCTGAGACCACAACTGTGAAGATATACTAATGAAAGTGTTTTTCAGTCTACTGTCGCTGTGCTATGTTCTGAGACTGTAGTTGGTTAAGAACTCTCTCTCCTTTTATAACAAACCTATGGGATTCACAAATATAAGTCTGATGGTTGTCAGAGCCACACAATCAGGGGTTTCTCATGACCGGTGGGCACAAAAATGGAGGCTTCAGATGTGTGCACATGCTCGTTTTGGGGATCTACTGGTGACCTGGCATGAGACAGAGAGAGAGAGAGAGACAAGATAGTGCTCACCCTCAGAGGTCTGTGGAGAAGATCACAGTCAGCCCTTAGATGTGTATTTAAGTAGAAGCTCAATGGTGAGTCACTGAAGGAAGGTGATAGGTAGATTTCTGGAGATTTTGTGTCCTACCTTTTCAATGTAGGTTATTTCTAGTTTGCTTGATGTGTAGGAGTTGGTAAATTAATTTATGGATTCTTTCAGAGAAAATTGTGTAGTTACAGATTTAGTTTGTCCTTGAGGGGAGATGAGTTCAGGATCCTTCAGTCCATCACTTTGAGCTGAAAACAGTGAAGACATTTTTTTTTATTAGCTTCCTAGCTTCTTTATCTCAAATATGGATTATTAAGATCTATTTTGTAGTTCAATAAGTTTTTTCTTGGTTGCCGTTTATCTTTTCTTCCCTTGCAGTGTTTGTCTTTATTTTTTAGGCATGTCTTTTGGATATCACTGCATTATGTTCCTTTAATAGAATCCAATCTGATAATCTTGCTTTTTAATTTATTTGGATTTTTGGTACTACCTTATTTTACACTATTTGTACTGATTTTGATACCAGTCAGGAGCCATCATCAGTTGTGGTGGTCTTGCCAAAATAGTCCAATCAGCCATGGGACTGAGAAATGCTCCAATCAGATTCTAGGGTGGGGCACCCTGAAAGTGGATTTAAACCAGGGTCAGAGGGAGTGGAGAGTGGGCTCCTGCCTCCAAAGCGTGCACTCCAGCTTCCGAGGAGAACTGTTCCAGCCTCCGAGAAGAACTGTTCGAGCATCCGAGAAGAACTGTTCAAGCATCCGAGAAGAACTGTTCAAGCACCTGAAAAGAACTGTCCCAGCCTCCGAGAATGACCACGTGAGCCTCTAAGAGAACTGCTCCAGCCTCGGAGAGAACTGTTCCAGCATCTAAGAACTGTCTGTGCCTCCAAGAAGAACTGTTCGAGCCTAAAGAACTGTTTGATCTTCAGAGAGAACCGATCCAGCCCTGAGCGAAGCTCTGAGGGAAGGCCTCCATTCCTGGCCTCTGAAGAAGGAAGGAGCACTAGCAACCACATCGAGCAGCCAACCACCAAGAGAGAGAAGCCAAAGACTTTGCAGAGACTGGGCCTCTGGGCCTGGTATTTTGCAGAACAGTTTGTTGTTGGTGCAGTCCAACAACTCACAATAAGCTATTGAGAGTCGCTGCTGTTCAGCACTTCTGGTGACAGGTGACTGACACACTGCTTGTCTTGGACACCAACTGAGGGAGGTAACTGGCAGTAAGCTCTTTGTTTTCCCTTTTAAAATAAATCCCATAGTTTTTGGAAGCTGACGTCTCTTGCAATTGTGCATGCAGATGGAAGAACTCACAGAGAGTGACCTCTCTGTTGGCTATTGCCCTTGTTTGTCTCCCTCCTTTGCGCTGGTTTCAATTTCTCCCCATTATTTTCCTCCTAGATCAATCTAATGTTCTTCATTTTCTGCATTCTTAAAAGTTTACCATACATCTAGCCTTAACATAGTCTATAATTATCATCTCTTTCCTCTGAGCAATTCAAGGATCTTAATACACTTTCACTACCATTACCCCATCCCATCTTAGGTGTTGTTGCTGTCTGGTATTTTGGTTTCTTTTTTTTTTTAAACTCTCCAATTTGTCACTGTTAATATTTTTGTTTATGCCATCACTGCCTTCTCATACTAACTCCCATCTTTACCAGTTTCTTTGCTTGCTTTTCTTCTGGTATTTTCTTCCTGGGTTTAATTTCCTTCTGCCTGAAGTACATGCTTTAGAAATTCTTTCAGAAAGGATTATTAATGTTAAACACATCATTGTCTCTACTTTCTCTTAAGTCTAAGGGACAATTTAACTAAGTAGAGCAGTCTTTTGTACATACTCCCCTATATTAACTCTACATGTGTTTCCTCCAACCCAGTATCCGCACCTCTGTGACTGAGAGCCAGAGTGTTGAATAAATAATGGCCCAAGAACAGTCAGACAAGAATGGACAAGAATAGGTATTGAACTACCCTTGCTAATTTGACCCAATAGAGAAATAATTTTAAGGCACATGCCTGATCCTTTTCCCTTTGAATTTCCTTCTGAGGTTAAATTCAGTTGCTCAAATGGTGACTGGTTTAACAAACATCTATTATTGGCTCCTTTTTCTTCTTAATATCAAGTCCCACTTCCCTGGTAGTGTTTCCTGCTCTCCGCAGTAAGTTATCTGTTCTAAAATCCTCAGATCCTGTTCTAGGGCATTCAGATGAAGGCACAGCATATAGAAACATACATTGAAGAACCTTTCCTCAGACTTCTCATTGGGCCTTTTTAAAACCATGCTTCCTAACACTTCTTTCATCTTTTTGTCAACTTGAGTAATTTTCTCAATTCAATCTTCCAGAAAATTTTCTTCAGAAATGTCTGGTGTTTGTATTAGCTTCCCCCCACCCCTCCCCATAAATTTACTTTATATTTTCATTTTTAAAAGTTTCTTTCGAGTTTTCTTGTCCTTTCCTTATATCTCTTATTCCTTTGTTTCCTGCCATTTATTATCATTTGAACTCTTATTTTTTTTCATCGCCAACTGATCATGTTGTTTTATGAAGTTCTTGGAGGAACATAATTCTTCTATTAGTTGTGACTCTCTCATGTTGCTTATGGGCAGGTTGTTTTAAAATGTGTGATTTTGAATTCACTTTCTAGATAACTTTATGTGTGGGCATTATAGGGGAGCTGGTAAGAAGTTTTATCTTTTTAGACAGATTTGGGCTTGTTTCTACCAGGAACCGCAGGTATTGACTGAAGATTGACATCTGTGTCAGCTGATGAGCTTGAACTTGGGGGTCCCTGCACCATGTCAATATGAATCTGAAATTTTCCTCAGTGCAGATTCATAAAATATGACAATATATTTTAGAGATGCAATTTTCCCACATCGGAAGGAAACAAACAAATTCCTTCTCTTCTATGTTGATGGCTGGATATTTCCATGGTCTAGCCTTTGGAAGGTGTTTCCCTTCAAGGGTTTCAGCTCTATGTTGGGGTCTTATTCCATCTTTCTGTCTGAATCAGGCTGACAGCCTCATTTCCTGTTCGTGCAAGACGTGGCATCGAGCCTGCAGGATACTCAGACTGGCTAACCCCTCGCTTCTCTCTCATTTATGTCCTTCTTCTTTCATCTTTGGAGATATTCATTGTTTTCTCCTTCACATAGCCATGCTTTCAAAGAACATTTGAAAAAACAAAAAAGGATATTTGTCATATTTAACATAACATTTTAAGACATTTTATAGTGGGTGGATTTTTAAGTTATCTAGTAAAAGAAGGGTTGGAAATAGAAATCCTTAAGTGTCCCTTCTATTATATCACACTAATCCTGCCTCTTCTACCATTTCATCTCTTGAGAACTTCATCTTATTCCTCTAAACTGATAAAGGGAGTGGTGGAGTATGAGGTACGTGAGTAGGGAAGGGAATATTGGGGATATGTGAATTGCCAAAATCTTAGGGCAAGTAGTACTTCTCAGGCCTGAGAAGTAATGAGTAGAGATCTGTACTTAAATATATCTTGAGCTGCTTGTCATACATAATACCTGGAATTCCACCATGAGAGAATCACACCCTGATCCAGTCTAATTTTCAGCAGTTATTAATTTAGCAGTAGATATTGAATCTTAAGCTCTCAGGAATGGGAGCTTGGGAAGGATTGATGTTGTGTGTGGTCTATGTACGTGTGTGGAGTGATGTGCAGTATGGTGTGTATGGTATGTGAGTGTATGTAGCGTGTACACAGTGTTTATGTGTGTGGTGTGCATTTTATGTTATGTGTGTATTGTATGATCATATGTTGTTTATGCTCCCCATGTGTTGTGGGAGTGTGTATTGTATGTTTATATGTGTGTTGTGGTGTGTAGATATGCAGTGATATGTGGATATGTTGTGGTGTGTGGATGTGTTATGATGTATGTGTTCATGGGTTGTAGTGTATTCATGGGTTGTGGTGTATACGTTTTAGAAAGGACTGAGGGCACCAGAAAGGGGTAGAAGAGTTTTTGGTTGGAGCATTAGAACTTAATCATTCCACTCGTCTTTTCACAAAGGACTGCCTGTGACGAGACCTCTCATCGTTAGCTTGTCTGCTTACCCTGGCCAGGACCCAACCTGCCTGTTATTGTCAGGGACCAGTCCTACCTACCATGGGCCGGAAACCTTAGTTCTCTCCTTCCTCTAAACATAGCAGCAAATTGGCTCAGGTTGAGGTGTTTTTCCAAACTTCTCTGAATCTGGCCTTGAAGCCAGAGCCTGAAGCTCTGTTGATCTGGTCTGGATTCCTCCCTGGCCTGCATCGGCTTGCCTGGCATAAATGTATAGCAAGGACCAAGGTCTGGGACTGGAACAAGGAGGTCAGGCAGCTTGTTCTGTCAACCACCGAGAGGTCTCCCACCAAACTGTTCAAAGCCTTATCGGCTTGGAGGTATTTCTAATACCATTTCCGTTCATTGTTTCCTCTGGTAATTAAGAGGAGGCCAGTCCCCTGTTGTGGCAGCTACTGTGATGGGGAAGGGGTGGGGGCTGGTGGACGTCACCACTTGGGCTTTTTATCTTCCCACACTGCAGGGAGACTGCAGCCCTGGTTACTGCACCACAGCCTGCCTCTGGCCGTGCTGCAGTGACTGGGAGCATGGCCTAGGGTTGGTGACACCTTCGTGAGGTGGCTGAGTTTCCAAAGGGAACCTGGAGATCCCTGCAGCCCTCTTTTGCAGGGGAAGGTACTGTCTTTTGGGAGGAGGGCTGGACCAACTGTGGGAGGAAGATCAGGACTGAAGCCTACCCCTGGGTGTCTCTGTTATGAGAGCAGAAAGGCTTTGTTCTGGAGGGTTTTTCAAAGTCAGGGGCCATTTGATGCCTGCCACCCCCTCTCCTTGCCTTTTAATGGGCTGTGTGGCTGCTGCTACCCATGACATGGTTTAGAGTTGTGCTGCTTGATAATCAGAGCCTGGCTTGAGTTTTTCACTCACCTCTGGGTACCTTCTGGGAGAAGTTTGATGGCCCTGGGTGATGGGAGAGAGGCATCTGCTTTAAGACCAGTTCTTGGCCACATCTGGTGCCAGTGTTCCTTCCATAGAGTTGCAATCAACTGGGTTTCTCTCTTTCTTGTTTGGTTGAATGAGGCACTGGCTTGGGCAAGGGTCACCTCACCTTAATGAATCAAGTGACAGGTGCTATGCCTACTTTAACAACCTTCTTCAGAGGAAAGGATTGTGCAGGGGCTTGAAATGACTTGGGGTGTGCTCCGTTGGCCAGGTTCAATGCAATTCTCGGGGGGATTGGGAACCTTGCCAGGACCTGGGTTGCTGGCCTGTCAATCTTTCAGCTCAAGTCAGCAAATACTATATGAACATCTTCTGGGTGCTGTGCTTGACATTAGGGTGCTCATGGAACAGCAGGGGTGACCAAGCAATATGTCACACCTGGGTTCCTGAGCATTCTCTAAGTGTGGTATCTGTGGGAGGAAAAAAAGCATAGATGGTTCCTGCTCACTGGTGTGCTGCTGGGTGTGGAGGGCTGAGGAGATGGGGTAAGGGTGCTAGGTTTCAGCCCCAAACTGCTTCAGGGTAGCTGGGTACTAATGGAGGGGCAGAGAGCTACCTCCTCTGTCATGGTCCTGGGCCTGTTCATCTTGGGCCTGGCCTGACAGGGATTTTTTGGGAGACGAGCAGTTTTTGTTCAGGAGCAAACAGGTCAGTGAGGATGGATTCTTCCTCTTGTTTTTTTTTTTTTTTTTTTAATATTCTTCCCACTTTGCACATGGTCTGCAGCACATCCCCATAGCCTCTCTGTGGGCCAGGATCACCATCTCTTTTCTCCCCCTTCTCTGCAGATGGCTCCTGCTAGGCTTGCTTGGGTGCTGCTCCCTCTGGCCCTCACCTTGCCAGGTAGGTACTGACTTGCTTCCATACTTCACTCCTGCCCCAGGACCTTTGGGAACATACCTCTTCACCCCCTTCCAGGAATCAGCAGGTGTATCTGGAGCTCACAGTGTGCCTGCCTTGTAGGGGCTGGTACGGGGAGTCCCTGGTTCCATGGTTGAGTCCTTTCATGAAGATCCTGCATCCTCCAAGGAGGGGTGCCTGCCAGAGCCTTCTCTGACTGGGGCTGAGGGCACACAAGAGCCACACAGGGCTGTACTATGTGACTGAGATGGAGGGCAGGAGGAAGGAGTCCAAGACTGGAATGAATGACTTATATTAGAAGGGACTGTGGAAGTCCTCTAGTTGAACGCCCCAGGGTACTGGAGAAGAGACAGAAGGTCAGAGAGGAAAATGACTACACTAAATTCACACATAGCCAAGGTCAGAGGTCAGCTTTCCTGGCACCCAAGTCAGCACTCACTATATACATCCTGCCTTCCCTTCCTGGCTGGGTTTGGAGTTCAAGTGGCAGGAGGGTCCCTGCTCTGACACGGCCACTCTCACTCAGGCCAACGGCATGGAAACTGCCGTCATATGTTAGTCTGGCATCCCCTGTGCCTTTCTCTGCTAGGTGGGTCCTTGTGAGGGTTCCAGAACACTTAGATGTTTGATGTTGTGGTCTCCACCTACACACACTCACACACACACACACACACACACACACACACACACACACACACACACTGTGTGTGAGGATGGCAGGATGATGCCCTGGGAGTTAGCATATGGTCTGGAGGACTTAGTACTTCATTGATTCAGGTACAGTGTCTCATCTGCTTCAAACTTAAACTGCTCAAGATATGCCAGTAGATTAATGTATAAGGATGCTCATTACGAAAATTTGGAAAAAATGATGAGTCTAATAATAATGAATTAAGCTATATATGTATGCATTTTATGTGCATATAGTTTTTAAAATAAAAATAGATAGCATATATTTCATATGTCTATTGTTATATTTTGGATGCAAAATATAACGTGGTCACTAGAAATTATGATCTGAAAGTAAACACAACGGCAGATAAATCTTTACAATATATTGGGAAATCAACTGGTTATAAATAGTTTGCATAGGATGGTTACATAGTTGTAAAAAAAAGCTGCAGTTGAATACATGCTGTAAAATAGAACAGAAATATAAACACTAAAATGTTATCCTGAGTTATTGCTAATGTTGGTTAAAGATGATTTTAGCATCTTTGTGTTTTCTTCTTTGCTCTCCAAACTTTTTACAATAAGCATGTTACATTTCAATCAGTCAGTAATTTCATTAAAATGGATTGATTTCCTGATGATCTGTTCCTCCCTATCACTTTGTGTCCTGGGTCCTATTTAGAGGCAGAAAGCAACAGCTTTAGTCACAGTTAGGCCAGAAAGTGCTTCCCCGTGGCCCAGTTTTTGGAACTGGCAGCCTGATTTCTGTGGCTTGGGCTGGTGCTCCCAGCAGTGCTCACTGTGGCCTCTCCCTTCAGGCACCCCTGGAGCAGACCTTTCCAACAGGCCTGCGATGGGCAGGTGCAGCCTCTTCGGAGATGACTTCATCAGCACCTTTGATGAGAGCATGTACAGCTTTCCAGGGGACTGTAACTACTTCCTGGCTGGAGACTGTAAGAAACACTCCTTCTCAATTATTGGTGAGTCTGGGGCACTGGATGGAATTAAGAGTGGGTGGGGGCAGGGAGGTTTCCTGTTCTTAGGACAGTATCTGAGCTCAACACAGGCAGAACTCCATAGGGGTCTGGCCTGCTGTGACACGGCCTTCCTTGGCATCTCCCTATATCTCACCGCAAGGGAGCCTGGAACAGAGACTCTTGGTGCTTTTTCATGGGTCTATTACTCTGGTCCAGGTCATGCTTTGGGAGCTCTGATGCTTCAAGAGATCTGATGAGCCAGAGGCATTTAGTACATGCTAATGCCTGTCCCTGTGTTCTGAGTGGATTCAGATGTGAATTCAGGTGCCCGTGTCGAGGGCCTCCCTGTTCCTGTACAAGGGCTGCTGCTGCTGCGCCTGGCTAGCCTGCACCCCTACAACTCCGAAGTAGAGGTGCAGTCATGCCTGTTTCACAAAGAGCAGAATCCCCAGGCGGCCCTGCCTCCTCCCAGGGATGGGCAGATAATAGGAGGAGAAGTTGAGTCTTCATCCTGACTTATTGGGATCAAGGTATTTTCCTTTGTCTCAAGGTAGAGGGCACTTTCCCAGGCTGGAGTGGGGCAAGGAGCTGGAGACAGTGGTGAGGATTTATAGTTTGTTGATTTTCATATTCCCAGAATGTGCGGTGTGAGAGAGAATGGTACAGAACCAAGCATTGGTGGGGTCCTCCACCTTGGGGAGGGATCCTGGACAGAACTACACTGTCTAAACAAATTTTTCTTGACACTTAAGGACAGTGAGGGAAACTTTATTCAAGCAGGACCACTGCAATGAGGAGTTCCCCTGAAGGAAAGGGAGATAGGGCTCTCTTTGAATGTAACAATGACAAATGGGATGTGTAGCAAGGAGTTGGACGGGCATTAAAGGGTGAAAAGTTGCTAAGTGGTAACACAAAGGGGATTCTGGGGCAGCCAAGTTGACTGGATTCTTGCTGAAGGCAGACCAGGGTGATAAGCTACTGAGGAGAGAGTGGTATGAGAAACACTATCAGCTACTGAATGAGACTTTTCCCCTACACTGACCCAGCGGGACTCCTGCTAGCATAGGACTCAGCAGGCCAAAGACAGAGCTGAGGGAAGACCTGAGCAAGAAGGGGACTCAAGAAGCCTAACTCAGACTTGTCTAAGGAAAGCATCTTTGTCCACACCAGATCTTGACATGGGAGGCAGGTGGTGGAAGTCTTGGCGTCTCTATTCCTTTAGTGGTGGGTACACACAGTCTCCCGGGCTGGTGCTAGGTGAGGCTTCCTGTGTGGAGTGAGTGAACTGGTGGCAGCCCTGCTGTGTGGCTCACCTGCCATTTTGGTTGTGCCCTTACTCTGTCTTTACCCTCTGCCTTGTTCTGCTGGAGAACTATCCCATCATGGCTTCAGTGGACAGAACACCTCGCCTGTTATTTTCTCCATGAGACCCTCAAGGACCTTATTACTTGCTGGGGTTCTGTCCGGACTGAATGGAGGTCATTCATGAAGCAAGGTGCAGTTTTGTACCAAACCTTGTGAAAAAGCACAACACATGACACATGATGAGTTTGGGTGTGGATTTTGTTGGGAAGAGGGAACAGGGGAGGGAGCTGTGTAGTGGGGACAACCTGAGGGAAAAAGCTGGAAGGAGTGTTGGCTCCCGCAGCTCAGGGTGGTTAGAGATCCTTTTGGCCAGTGGCTCTCAAAGTCTTGCAGCATCAGGATCATCTGGAGAGTCAGTTAAATAGTTCACAAGGCTCAGCCCCTATAGTTTCTGAGTCGGAAGATCTGAAATTTTCATTTCTAACAAGTTCTAGCTGTTACTGCTGCTGCTGTTGCTGGTATAAGGTCTACATTTGGGAAGCTGAGAGCAAGGGATTATGGGGTGTAGGATGGGTCATGGGGCAAATTTGGTCACGTAGGGTTGGCAGCCTCGTGGGAGAGTTTGTTTTCTGGTTCTGCAAGCAGAGAGGAGCCAGTGTAGCCTATGGCTGTTGGAATGATCAAGGGGGAATTCAAAGGGAGAGAAGGGGAAGGGTTAGGGTGGACTTGGCCAGGTCACAGGCAGAAGGTGGAAAAGGATCCTTCAACCATGTAGATCGAGACAGTCACCCTGAACACTAAACTTTGGGGACCCATTGCTGAAGTCTCAGGCCTTGTCACCTCAGGTGGTCCCAATATTTAAGTGCATTTCTCTACTTTGATCTGACAGACACTGCCCACTTGAGATTGCTCTGGGGGGGGGACGGGGGATGGAGTGGTAGGGCAAAGAGTTCAAAGGAAGTAGTCACCCCCTCTTCACCAAATGGCTTTGGGTCTCAGAAGTTTCCAGGAGGGAGACCCGCTAGAGATACTGGGGTGCCTTGGAGGTGGTTGTTGCCTTGGCTCCCTGGTGTGTTTTCCACAGTTCTTCTGTGGACTCCTTACCCTGGAGATGGGTTTGTAAATAACAAAGAATGAAATCTGAGTAGCAGACATGGAGTTTATATTTTGGACTCAGGAAGGCAAGCAGCAGGCTGGAAAAGTACCATTCTCTATTCAGCCCAACTCCAGGTCTCTCCCCTTTAAGGGTGGTCTTCTCAGGCAGGGAAACTCAGGCAGTGTCTCTGTGCTGTGACTATCACCTCTTTTAGGGAGCCCTCCCTGAACACTCTAGCCCTGGCCAGCACTGGGCCCATCAACTTGTGCTAATTGACTGGTTTTTGTACCATATGACCTGGTGGCTCTGCTCCCAGCAGGACAGAAAACATAGAACTAACATTGGAGTGAAAAAAACAAAACAAAACCCTGTTCTATCTTCCCTAAATATTCTTAGGGAAGTCAACATCGCAAAAACTTTTTTTTTCATCTTTAAATGGACACAGTTAAAACCAAATGTAATGTATTCGCCAAACCTTAGTGGCAGGATATGGACTTGTTGGAAATGAATACACCAGAGACAGGTGGCTGCTGGCTTTGGGACACCAAGGTAATGTCAAGTCCCTTCCCCCAATATATTCATAATTTGTGTGTTTGCCTCAGAGTCTGGCCTCTTCAACATTGATGGAAAGAAAATGGCAGAGCTCTCCTTTTCAAATGATCTCAGTGGGTTTCCCCACTGGCTCATTGTTCTTTTCTTACTGTAATTTGCACTTCTCAAGGGTGAGGTTTATTTTTTGTTTGTTTGGTTTTTTATTTGAGGGGCTAGTGATTAGTCTAAGCTAGATTGAATCAATTATGCTTCAATGTAGATTGACTTAACTTCCACTAAATTTGTGCTGCTAACAGAGAGAAGGAGGGAGAAGATGCTCTTTCTCTTTGGGGTTGTGGTGTTGGTGGGGGTGTCCGGAGGTGAGGGATAATCTGGTGTGTTTGGCCTGGGAGGTGGGTGGCCACCACAACCAAGGTTTTGGTGGGGGGGAAGGGGGGAGGGGAGAGGGCCAGTTCCTCACACAAGATTCTGTCCTCTAGGACTCAGTCTGCTCCATTGTTCTCCAATGACATCCTGTTTCCTCACTTCTACATCCAAATTCCCATCCCTCCCCAAGTGCTTGTAGACCTTATTCACATCCTGGATAAAGTGTTTATATCTGAGCACCCCCTCACGCAAAGGGGAGTCCCCCCTCCCCCCATCTTTAATCTCAGCTCCTGGTCCGGCAGGCACCAGGGTCCCAGGACAAGTCCTAGGGGTACTAGGGAACCAGGGAGGATTGATCACAGGAGTCCTGGTGCTCCAGCTTGGAAAGGCTGCTTTTCCTAAGCCATGCAGCAGCATCTGGCTCTCCAGCCAGCCTGGAAAGAGCCATAAACAACTAACAGCCTGCTTAGTCACTTTCCCAGGGGAGACCTACTCCCTCCCTCTGCACCTCAGACATTGAGTTCAAGAGGCCAGGTGGAGATGAGTCCTGGGGAGAACTTCCTCTTTAATCTGGCCTCTTGGGTGGACATGCAACCCATCTTCTGCTACAGCTACAGGAAATGCAAACCTGCAGGTCTGGATAGTGGGAGTCTCTTCAAGGCTCTCTGGCAGCCTCTACGGACTCATCTTCCTAATGGTTGTAAATGTCAGGCCCCCTCAGAGTTCAGCAAGGAGGGAATGAAGTAAATACAGTAGTGGGTAATGGAGACCGGGCCCCTGCATTAGTGTTAACTGAATCCTCCGCACTTAGATATCCTTAAGCAGCTTTGTACTTGGAGTAAGAAAATCCAAGTGTGGGCTTCACCCCCAAGTTCACAGTGTAAACCTACAGTTCTCACCCTGCTGACCTTCCTCCTCAAAATATTTGGTAGGTCCTGCAGACATAGTAAATGATCACAAGGAAGGGATGGGTGCTGCTGGCATCTGATGGGTGAAGACCAGGGATGCTGCTTATTATCCTGCCGGCACAGGGTAGTTCCCACAGCAAAGATATACCTGACCCCAAATGTAACAGTGCTGGGCAGGAAACCCTGCTGTGAGCGTGGGACTCAGTCTCTCCTTCTGTAACACGGACTCAGTCTGTCAGCGTTTTCCAAGCAGAGTCAGGACTTATGGGTCATAACATGAATGTCATGGGTATACTCTGTATTAGAAAAATGAAGTGGAATAGACTAGAAATGTGAAAAAATAGCTGAGAGCATGAGGCATGATGAGGGAAGTGTTGTCTATGAGATGTCTGAGGGTGCAACTGCTGGACCATGGGCTAACTTGTGTTTTCACCCTGAGCAAAGCCAGGCTCCTTTGTGTGTCTGCAGTGTTTTTCTGAGCTGGAGATGTCTCCAAAATGCACTTTAAGACACCCCCAAGTTGCCCCCCTGCCTTGGTGCTTTGCTCTGAGGTCCTCCCTCAGTCCTCCAGGGGCAGGAATTCCAGAGCCTCCTTCTAGTTCAGTCCTCCAGGGCCTCCAGAGGGGCCCAATACCCCTTCCTCCCTGGAAGTAGGCTCTGGATGCTGCTCACCAGGCTGCTTCCGAGGTTCCTAGTGCCCATCTCTCATGAGGCCACATGGAGCCAGCCTTTGGGATATTTATTTATTTATTTTATTATTATTATATTTTTAGAGACTAGGTCTCACTACATTGCCTTGCCTGGAATAGTCCCGAACCCACAGACTCAAGTAATACCTAGCCTCAGCCTGCCAGGTAGCTGGGATTACAGGCACGAGCCACCATGGCTGGCTACTTTTTTTTTTTTTTTTTTTTTTTGAGGCTAGGTCTCACTATGTTCCTGGGGTAGTACCAATCTTGCGGACTCAAGCGATCCCCAGCCTCAGCCTTCTAGGTAGCGGGGATTACAGGTGCCTGCCACTGTGCCTGGCTGCTTTTTTGAGCCCAGGTCTCACTAAGTTGCCTGGGGTAGTATTGAACCTGCGAACTCAAGTGATCCCTGGACTCTTTGCCTCCCAGTGCTTGGATTACAGATGTGTGCCACTGTGTGCCCAGTGTAGTCTCAAGCCCATGAACTCAAGTGATTTCTAGCCTCCGCCTCCCAAATAGCAGGGATTCCAGGTGCAGACTTTTGGATATTTAAACTAACCCTCTGCCCTGTCTGAGGCTGCTCCATCTCTGTAGTTCTGTGACAATGGGCAATTCCTTCCAAGTGTTGGCCACTTATTCAGTGGAACAAGTCCCACTGAAAGCTGGCACTAAGGGAACAAGAACACCAGGGCTGGCAAGAAGCAGGCTTGTTAGTACTGATACTAACTCAGTAGTAGACTCACACCCTAAGACTGAGCACCCCTACTTAGAAGTTAAGGGTTTAGATACCTTCACATGCTCTGGTGTTCTGGGTGGGCTATCATTGGTGGTAATATATGACCTGACATGTTGGGTGATAGAACGAGGAAGATTAAGGGAGAAACTGGACTTCATATCAGTAAACTGAGTCAGTCATGGGCTGTTTATCTAGACCCCTAGGCTGCATTTCTTAGGTGACTGTGGTTCAGTATATTTCAGGTTATCATGCTTGACCACCATCTGTGGGGTCTGGCTGACTTCATTATTTACTTTTACTTATTTTATTTGTGTACTCAATTGATGCAAACTTGTATTATTGTTAGTTAGCTTCCTCCCTCTACTGAAAACAGAACAATCCCATGAAACTTTTCATAAACTGAAATGTTGTAGAGCAAAGATAATTATTTATATGGAAAGAATTTTGACCATTCCCAAAACCAAAAAAAAAAAAAATCATAAAGTAACCAATAAATCCCCCCAAACACCAACATACAGTAAAAGTTGGGGCACTGTAATGAATACACACCCTCTATAAAGTAGTTCCCCAGTATGGAGTGTGGTCCCTCTTGTGGTTTTGAGGGTCCTTGCCTCTAGAACAGCTGCTGCAAAATAAAAAATTACTAAATCTTATTTCTACCTTTCCCTTTTTGTTTAAAAGTGAAAACCCTCTTCACATTTCTTTTGGTTATTGAAAACAGTTACTCCTACAAGTCTTTCATAGAAGTGACATGTTACACAAACATTCAGAAATCAGGGGCACCTGCATTTAGCTTGTAAGCCCAGAAGGAAGGGATTGTGCTTTTATTATTATTATTTTTTTTGAGACAGATAAGAGATTATCAGAGGGCCATATATCCAGAGGACACTCAATACATATTTTTAGTAGGACCACACTCTAACCAGCCAGTCAGCTTAAATCTTTTTTAGATGAATGGAAAGATGAGTATGAAAATGAGATTTTTAGGGAGATTTCTGTTGTCCAGTTGTTAAGTCTTTGAGGGGAATTTTCACTGAGATGAAATTATAGAGATGATAGCTCTAAATAATAGTATTACTTTCTTGGGGCTAATAATCACCAATGCTAATTCTTTTCCAGGGGATTTCCAAGATGGCAAGAGAGTGAGCCTGTCTGTATATCTGGGAGAATTTTTTGATGTCCATCTGTTTGTTAATGGTACTGTGCTACAGGGAGACCAGAGGTAAGTTGGAAGCCCAGAGGGTCAGAATTAGGATAGACCCAGGGAATTCCTCTGGCACACCCTCCTTTATCAGGTGGCAAAGCTGGGCACAGAGAGAAAGTAAATGTGCCTGGATGAAGTGAGTAGTGGGACTGGCTGAGTGGAGTTTCCTGACTCCTGGTCTAGGCCTTTAGTCACTTTGCAATGGTCTACATCTTATGGCACAGGGCTGGGGTTGAATGATGAAAGAAATATCCAGAAAATATGTATGAGAACCACCCTACCTGAGCTTATGCTTGTTTCTCTAGGGTCTCCATTCCCTATGCTTCCAAGGGGCTGTATCTGGAAATGGAAGCAGGGTACTACAAGCTCTCCAGTGAGGCCTATGGTTTTGTGGTCAAAATTGATGGCAACGGCAACTTCCAAGTACTGCTCTCAGACAGATACTTCAATGAGACCTGTGGGCTGTGTGGCAACTTCAACATCTTCGCTGAAGATGATTTTCGGACTCAAGAAGGTACGTTTTTCTGTAATACTATTTCCTAGTATGTGGTTAATCCTGTGACCGCAAAGCTAGTGAGTGATGTCAGAGCAGGCATTCAGACCAGGTATGCTGAATATGGTGCACAGATATCTTTTCAAGACCTTGCTTTTAATTCTTTTGAGTGTGAACCCAGAAGCAGACTTGGTGGATGATGTGGTAATCTATTTTAAAATGTTTGAAGACTCACCATATTGTTTTCTATAGTGATTCTGCTATTTTGCATCTTACCAGTGATATACTTGTTATTTTCTCTTTCATTGGTATTTGTCATCTTGATAAGTGTGACATATATTCATATATAGATTTTTGTGTTGACCCATGTGGGATTGCTGACTGGTATGAGAAATATATGTTAAACTTTATAAGAAAATGGCCAAACTGTTTTCTAGAGTGACTATGTCATTTGCATTTCTACTAGCAATATGTGAGTTCCAGTTGTTCTAGTTACTTGCCAGTATTTGTAATTGTCATCTAATTTAAAAAAATTTTATTAATATTAATAGATGGGTAGTGATAACTAACTTTTTTATTAGCAAAGATAATTTAATCTTTTGCTTTCCTATGGTAAAGTTTTGCTCCTTTTCATTCATTTTATATTAAATTATTACAGTATCTGAATTTATATTCAGTAACTTGTTTACTATTATTGCCTTTGCTGTGTTAATTCTTTCCCTATAGTCTTTACTAAACCCTATTTTGTATGAATAATCATTGCATTTGGCTTTGTTATTATAGTTTATACACTTAGTGCTTATTTAAATATGCTTTCGTGTTTAACATGTTCTTTGTTCATAATTTCTCCTTACATCTTACTGTTTTTATCTAAGTTCAAATTCTCTTTTTCTAAAAAAAGATCCCTGAGTTGTTCCTTTATTCAGAGTCTGTTGATAACAGAAGCAAACTCTCCTTTAGTCTAGGACATAAGCTTTTTTTCAGTACTTTGAGGATGCTAGTTCATTGTTGCTGTTGAGATGTTGTTAGTCTAATTGTTATTTCTTTGCAAGTAATGTCTTTTGTCTCTGTTTTTGAAATTTATGAAAATTCACTATGTTGTATCTATGTTTGAGTTTTATTTTTATTATCTGGTTTGAGACTTATGTGATTCCTGAATTGAATTATTCTCTCTTTGATCAGATTGAGAAAAATTTTAGTCAGTTTCTTTCCTTCTGAGACTGTCAAGATACATGTTGAATATTTCTATTCCATCCTGTCTTCCCTCTTACTTACCTCACTTTCATTTTCAGACTTCTGTGTCTCTCTGTTGCTTTTTGGATGGTGTGTTCATGCTGACTGGTGAGAGTCAGTTGTGTGTCTCTTTTCCAACTCTAAAGTAATGTGTTGGTAGTTCAAAACTGGTCATGTTTACACCATGGAAGGCAGCAAATCCTACAAGTCAGGACTTTGCTTCCCTGCTAGGTCAGCTATCACCATTTACCTCTATCTTCTAGCTCACTAATGTCCCTTCAACAAGGTCTAATTCATCAATTGAGTGTCCTTTCTATTTCATTAACTATATTTGTAATTTAGAAGGTAAATATCTTTCAACTACCATGTTATCTTATTGTCTTGCTCTTCTGTCAAGTTTTAAGTCTTCTTTATAATAATACTCTAAATTATCTGTTTTATGACATCTAGGCAAAAAATTTATTACCTGAATCTTTTAGAACTCACATTCTACCATTTGTAATGCCTGATAATTCTTAGTTATAGTGGATTGCTTCTTATGTTTAATCATTTTGGTTCATGAACTCATCCAGGAGGATTCTGTTAATTTTTCAATATGGAGTTACTGAGTTTCACAAGAACTATCAATTCAGACTTCAACATAATGTTTTCCAACTACACAGATCTTCAGAGGCGTATCCATGATCTAACATAGCAATTTAGAGATGAGAGAGCCAGAGGACCTCACAGCTGAATGGGGACTAAAGATAAGCCAAAAGGATATTAACACAAAGGATGGTGGAGGTTTTGATAAGGGATGACCAGGGTACCTAGGGAGCACAGATAAGAGTGCGGTGAGGGGAGGAGAGGAGCTGGTTCCAAAGGGTTTCCAGGAGGAAATGGCTTTGGAACTGCATCTCAAAGAATGAATGGAGATAATCAAGGCAACAAGGAATGGAAACAAAAAAACATTACACAAGAGGAGACAAAAGTGCAAAGACACAAAGAAGCAGGAGTGGATGGGCATGTTCCTCATTGTCTTAGTGACCACCTTCTTTTCTGTGCCCATGCGGACAAACACCCCTCATCAAACTTTCCTGAGCTCTGATGCCTGTGCCCTGTGGTACTATGTTTAAATGGTTGATTTAGGTGACCACGGACCTGGAAGTTTTGCACGTAGGTCCTGGATCAGGCCTAATTGTGGCTTCATTTTTCTGAAACTTTTCTTTACAGGAACCTTAACCTCAGACCCCTATGACTTTGCCAACTCCTGGGCCATGGGCAGTGGAGAACAGCGGTGCAAACGAACATCTTCACCCAGTAGCCAGTGCAACATTTCCTCTGAGGAGATACAGAAGGTGGGTGTTCCCAGCCTGCTCGTGGTCTGAAGGTGTGGAACTTCTGGAATTAAAAGGTAGAAAGATGTGATATCAGGTCCTCTGTCTAGGAGAGGGGTGGATCTACTGCTGCGAGCCCCTTTGATTGCTCAATGTAGTATTCTCATAGCCCCTTCCCTCCTGAAAACCAGTCTAGTCAGCTAACTCTAATACTCTCTGGACTTGTACTTCTAGAACTGGGTCTGATATAACTGCTGAGTGACTATAGGTTTCTGTTTAATACCTAATATGCTTTCTTGTCCTCAGATAGCTCCATCCTTGCCTACCACCAGTGTGAAATCATGCCAGTAGAAACAATTTCTAGCTAGGCATGGTAGTGTGTACCTGTAGTCCCAGCTACCTGGGAGGCTGAGGCTAGGAATCACTTGAGCTTGCGGGTTCAAGACAACTCTGTGCAACATAGTGACCTAGTCTCAAAAAAAGAAAAAGAAACAATTCTTTTTTAGGTGCTCCATATGGGTTTGCTATAAACTACAAATTGGAGGGGAAAGCAAATTCTTGCTAGCGCATCAGCAAGATTGGGGTGGGAGGTTACTCTTTAGTCAGGGAGGCTGGGCAGGATAGCAGGGATGGAATAACTTGGACAGATGTAATAGCTTTCTCGGGTAGCAAAATCATCCCAATTTCAGTGGTTTAAGACACAGGAATGTATTGTCTTATAGTTTTGGAGTCCAGAAGTCTTCCTTACCTTTTTTTGGGTGACTAAAATCAAGGTGTCGGTAGAGTTGTGCTCATCGGGGAGGCGCCAAGTAGAGTCTTCTGGGATTCATCCAGCTTCTCGTGGCCATGGCATGCCTTGGCATGTGGCTGCCTCACTGTGGTTCCTGTCTCTGTGGTCACATGGCTCCACCTTGTCTGTGAGTGCATCTGGCCTTAGACTTAGAGCAGACAGGGTGGCAGCTCCTGTCCTGTCTTCAGTAGCTCTTCCCCCCCTCAGAGCTGCCCTTCCTGGCCGGTGTTACCATCATCTGCTGGTAAAGGTGGCCTCTGTATGCGGGGTGGGTTGGGAGGATGATGTTTGAAGGCGGTAAAGGCTTCCTTTGATGGATGATCGGCCTTTCAACCCAACCTTGGGGTCAGGCTACTGGGCTGAGAGGGGGCAGCAATATGGCTTCAAGATGAGGCTGGGCACATGGCAGCACCTGGAGCACCCTGCTGAGGCTGGGCTCAGAAGGAGTAAATCAGGTCCTCTGGGATGCAGACTTTGAAGAATATGTACACAGGTGTTATCAGGGAGTCCTTCAGTGTCTGTGAGGAAGTGGGAGGAACAGGCCTGGGCAGTGGGAGAGTTGTATCTCCATGTAGTTGCAAACTAGGCCCCCTTCAAGGAGCTGGGAAAACCTCTGGACAAAGG
The DNA here is from genome assembly GCA_004024945.1 of Uropsilus gracilis. Taxonomy (NCBI): domain Eukaryota; kingdom Metazoa; phylum Chordata; class Mammalia; order Eulipotyphla; family Talpidae; genus Uropsilus; species Uropsilus gracilis. The sequence goes on from PVHY01009620.1 coordinate 50,403, forward strand.
AGAGGCCTACTGATTTTAGATGTAGGCCAACTCTGAGCTGGGAAACAGGGAAAACACCTTGTTTTGAAGGCAGCCAGCTCTTTTAGCCGCTGGTGTATGAGCCCTTGACTTTGGAGGATCAGACGTGAAGAGGGTGGCCTCTTATACCCAAGACTGCCACCATGACCAGACTTCACAGGCCGCTCTAAACTCTTCCTGAGCCCACGAACAGCAGTCACTGAACCACATGTCTCTCAGGGAGAGGCAGGGCATACATTGCTTTATAGTTTTGTTGATTGATGAGGAAACCAAAGCCATACAAGTTTAAGTAGCTATTCAAAGTCACCACCAGACAGTGGCAGCGTCAGAATACACGCCCTGCCTGGCTCCCCATGTCTGCTGTGTTTGGCTGTATCCCCGCAAGCTGTTCATGCTGTTTCTTTGGGTTCTAGTACTTTCCTCTGGTATGTGGGCACCATGAGTCTCAAGGTACTTTCTGCTCTGGACTCTTGATTGGACTGGAGATGCTGAACAGCATAGGTCTCAATGAATATTTGGTGGGTGGATGCCTGTTAGTTAGGTGGTGCTATTGGTATAGGGAATGGATCAACCCCAAACCTTCATATGTGGACGTCTGATTTACCAGAATCTGTGTGTAGCTAGAGAAATTCCATCCCTCTACTATTCCAAAAGTAAAATATCACACACATACACACACACACACACATACACTCACACCCAACTTAGCAAGAGATAGCTTTATTATGAGTTGCTTGCTCAGTCGGCAAATTTTTTCCATTTTCATGGAATAATTTGACCTCTGAACTGAGAAGCACACCCAGAAAGATATTCTGGACTGGAGATAAACACAGTTTCCACTTTATAAATAAGTACTTTGCAAAGGTCCTTTTTCTTGGGTTCCCAGTGTCTCAATGGTGTTATGTGTTTGGCTTGTCCATAGGTATCCATAGTACTGTGAATATAGTCCAGGGCTGGCACTCACCAGGCTGACTGGATTCTAACATCAGAGTGGGGTTTGTGTGGGAGGAGGTCACCTCTGCTCCTTTCTGGGAAAACTTCTGAAGGCCCCCGGTGGTTCCTTCAGCTCGTCTCATCCTTGGGCCTCTATATTGTGCTAAGGGATTAGACAACTGCTGGCTTTGTAACTTTGTTCTCCAAGTCTCAGTTTCCACTTGTGTAAAGTAGGCAAGGAACTAACCTCTGCTACATAAAACTGAATAAGGATAAGAGACAAAATATGTGTGTGGGGGTGTAGTCTGTGCAGCTCTGTTGTGTGAGCATTATTGCTGCTATTATTGTTATTATTATTTCTTGAGTACTGGGCCTCCCACTGTCTGTCTTTCATGGGCGTGCCCATAGTCTGAGGGTGCGAGCTGGGAAAGGCTGGGCAAGCACACAATACATTAACATCAACATCAAAATTCATTTTTTTCCCTGCTCCATCTTTCTGATTGTATCTCCATTCCTTCTGGGGAGTTGATCTCAACCTGAGTCGGGAAGACAGGCCAGGTGCATTAAATCCACACCCACCCTGGGCAGTGGGTACCAGATAGCAGCCAACTTTGCTTCTGAAGCAGCTTTTGTCCAGGTGAATGTCACACTGAGTGGTTTGAGGTACCGTGTACAGGGAGGGGGGGCGCTTTTAAAAAATCATTTCTTTCTTTCGTCCCCAAGCTTATAGGTTGGCTGGGAGTTGACCTCTGTAGGGTGGGGTGAAATGAAAGGGGTGCCCTGAGATGGGAAATGGGGGGTGCTTTGAGGACCTGGGCTTTGTCTCATTTTATTTTGCAAATACAGGTCAGCAGGTTCTGGACAGATGTTCCCCCACCATCCCCTCCAAGCACAAAGGAACACACTAATTTATCCATAAGAAGTGGGAGGTGAAGACAGGATTCTCAAAGGGAGAAGCTGATACTGAGGGTGGGGTGGGGGAGGGTGGTGGGTCACTTTGTCTCCTGTCTATCAGAGACAAAGGGGAGAGGGATGAGGGAGAACCCTCCAGAAGCCCTGTTTGTCTCCTGGGGTACCTTTTTGAGGCTGCAGCTGCATGCTCTCTACTCACTTTGTCTCCTGGGTGTGTTAAAGTCTTCACTAACCAGTGTCCTGGGAGCCACTGAAGAAACTGGTTACCAAGGTCTTAGTGCTGGGTGGAGGCCCCTAAACGCACCAGACCTCCCCAGGGCCTGCTCCCTCCAGCTCAGAACTCCTGTTTCGGGTTGTTTACCTGAGAGGGGAGGCCTGGCTTTGTGTCAGCCAATTAGGTTGTGTTTGCCCGTGAGTGGGGTGTTCTCATTGGCTGGGATGTCTCTCCTGGGACCCTATCAGAGTGGTCTTTGAAGTGGTTGACCACCTGCTGAGGTCCACTTTGTTGAGGTTAAGGTGCCAGGGTCAGGTGCCCTGGATGAACTTTCTGCACTTCATTGCTCTGACAGCCTGGGCAGAATCACTTTCTGCTCTTCTAAAGTGGGTAACAAGGCGTTAACTCATGATGAGCACCAGGTCATGTTACTTACACCCGGGGGATGGAGGCTTCCTTGGGTGCCAACAAACAAAACCTGCAGTCCCTCTTGGGATTGCTCGTTCGATGGTTTGTGAATTTGCAGTTTTTTTCTGACTTTTCAGTCGGGAAGCCAGGGTGGTTAAAACTAGAGCTCAGGGTGTCAACTAGTGAGCAACACAAACCAAACAGTCCAAGTTTTGCATGTCAGTTTGCAGATAACTTGGCTACACAGTGGGCATTTTAGAAAGATTATGAGGTTGCTTTATTTTTAATTCCATCAGTCTGGAGGATGTGAGCAGTGCTGAACCTTGTAAAGAAAGCAATCTTGTCTTTGTTCTGTCTGCAACACGAAGCCCAAGGCTCCAGGAGTCTGGGCTTGGCTGCAGCTAGCTGGACAGTGCTCCTGCTGATTAGAAAAAGACCTCTTCCTCAAGACTCACAACCACCTCTGGTCAGGCAATTGCCATGCTGAGCACAACAAAAGCTTAGAACACATGGATGCTTGTGTGCTATCTGCTTGTGACAGGAACCCCTGGAGTGTGTTGTGCACCGTGTGACATGCAGAACTATGCTTGATGGCCTCTGCCTCCCTGCCACTGGGGGGCATGGCTACCTTCCTCAGGGTCACCTTCTCCAGAGCTGGAAGACTGGCAGGTCCTGCTTTTGCTGCTGGCCTGCTGCTGGACAGTGAGCAGATCCTTGTGCCTCTGGCCCCAAAACTTCTTTCTACACACCTCCCCAGAGGGGGTTCTCAAGATGACTAGTCTTTTTGGAGGAAAACAGAGCAGACCAGTTATTATTGTTCTGTCTGCCCGGGGTGAATCATTTCAGGTTGGAACATTCTAGAAGATACCTTGTTCGGCCCCTCCCTACTGCATGACTGTAACCCAGAAGCTGTGTCCAGACTGACAGATAATGCTGTCATCTAGACTGTCAGCATCAGTCTCTGAGGTCTCCTTGCCCGGATCTTTCTAGCTGTCTGGCAGAGCTTAGTCCACACAACTTAACTTTGCTTTTGGATAAGTCTCTTTTCTTCTTAGTTCCACTTGAAACAAAAACCCTGCTCTCAGTTCCCTTGAATACTGGCAAAACAAGAGTCTTTCAGTCACTTCTATAGGTCTTGTTCAAGAGTTTGCATTTAAGTGTATACCTGTACACCTTAGGGTCCTGGGGGGGGCAGTTTTCACTGGTTTTGGTGTTTGTTTGATGACTACAATCCTTTGCTGTTCATATCTTCACATTCTCTCCTTCTCTCCTTCCTCTCAAGCAGCATTTGGTTTACCTGTGATCCTCACCCCTCCCTCACCTGGAAATTATTTGTTTCTTGGGATGAGAATATTTGCAAACACTCATGTTTACTTTAATAACCATAACATACCTCCCCAGTCACACAAAGAAGCACATTAAATACCCATTATGTCAGGGACAACGCTAATCACTCTTTGTGTCCTCATGAAATATCATCCAAACCTTTTATTTACAAAGTACATTCCCCATTCTTTCTCTGATTTCTGCTCATAGCTGTGCTGTGTGAGCTGTGCTCACAGACCCTGAGAAGATAACTGAGGCACAGAGGGGGTAGGGGTGGGGGTCAGTGGCAGAGCTGGGGGTTCATTTGCTAGCTCCCTGTGGACTTCCTCTCCCAACTCTCATGTGCACTTAGTTGAACAATTTGATCTGGCACTTAACCTTTCTTGGAGCTTGGGAAAAATTCTGTTATATTTGCTTGCTTGAATCACAGAGACTGATCATTACCTGTGTGATGTGTTTGAGGAAGGTCAGTAAATCTCAAGAAAAGAAACCCATGATCCCTGGGCACTGGTTGGCAGATGGGAGCCTGGAGGCCGAGTTGATTTGCTCATGGAGCACCCACCCACCCACCCATCCACCCAACCCACCCACCCACCCACCCACTCACTCTGTCCCAGGACACAGCCCAGAGCTGGGATTTGAGCACATATGCGTGTGCGCACACACACACACACACACACACACATCTTTCCCCTCCCATGCTGAGAACAGTTCTCTCAGTTCTCTCTTATTGAAGTCACAGGTAGGCTGTAGAGTGAATGTTTATCTCCCATGCTTTGTTGGGGCCTGAGAATAGTGGGTGTGGTCTCTGTTTTCACCTGATTGTATCTTTGTGGAGTTCCTTTCCTATTCTGCATCCCAGTGTTTCCTTCCTATGGTAAATATACCTGTTAGGTACTCACCCACTCAATTAGCAGGTCCATGTGCTTGACCACTGTGCCCTTGATAGTCTGGTCTTAGAGCTGAGAGCAGAGGTCCCCCAGGACTTGAAAAATCGCCCCCAGATGAAGCAGAACTTGACCCTGTAAGTACTTACTTGGCAAGCCCTCAGGCAGGGTCAGATGGGTCTTATACTCAAGCTTTCGGGTTCAGATTGAAACAGGGTAAAAAGAGACTTTCTGTCTTGACTTAACTGTTTACTTCTATTTGCTTGCTACTCTCTACAAAGCAGGCTACACACTCTTCATTAGCATTTTCACTGATCACCTTTACCATTGATATGCAAAAGCCAGCCAACTGCTCTCTGCTTTCAGCTCTAAAAACTGCAGAAAAGAAAAACTTTAAAACACAGTTTAAACTTTCCATTCGTGGGTTCTTACCACCATCCTCAGCCTTTTTTAACCAAAATAT
>PVHY01009621.1:0-55440 GCA_004024945.1 Uropsilus gracilis
GCTTTCCTGGCCCTGGTGGTGAGGATGGAGGGAAGCCCTTGAATCCACCTGCTCCTACTGCTTTTCCCCAGGAGCCCCACTCGGGCTCCCCAGCTGCTGCTGTTAATGGGAATCAGCCCAGTTTCCCCCCCAACAGCAGTGGGCGGGGTGGGGGCACTCCAGATGGTAATAGCCTAGCACCCCCTGGCAAAGCAGGTGGGGGCTCAGGGCCTCAGCCCCCACCAGGTCTGGTGTACCCATGTGGTGCCTGTCGGAGTGAGGTGAATGATGACCAGGATGCCATCCTGTGTGAGGCCTCCTGCCAGAAGTGGTTCCACCGAGAGTGCACAGGCATGACTGAGAGTGCCTATGGACTGCTGACCACTGAGGCCTCTGCCGTCTGGGCCTGTGACCTCTGCCTCAAGACCAAGGAGATCCAGTCCGTCTATATCCGCGAGGGCATGGGGCAGCTGGTGGCTGCTAACGATGGGTGATACTGGCAAAGTGGCCCAGGGAAGCGCACATGTCCCTCCCTGCTCTTCCAGGGTGATTGTTTCCGTGTCTGGCTCTTGGTCCTTGTTTCCACTGACTTCCCATTCCCATGGGGTAGAAACACGAGGACTCTTGGGGACAAAAAGAGGTGGGCAAGCAGAAGAGCCTGGATTGCTCACTTTTCTGGAAACTTAACCGTTGAGATCTACAGAGGTCCAGAAAACCAAAGTCCTGCCAAATAGAGCCATTTTTTTGGTGGCTCTCTGGAGGCCTAAGGGGTATGATTACAAGAGAAAGAGGCTGGAGGAAGATGTGGCTGGCCAGAGGTGTCCCTTTTGCAGAGGCTGGATGACCCACTGTGCCTAAAGCTCCTACCTAGCTCTATGGCTCCAGCCTTAGTTTTTGGAGTCGAGTGTTAAAATTTCTAGCTAGAGGAGTTGGGGTCTCTTCCCATCCTTCTGGTAACCCTTTCCCGGGCTCTGGGAAACTGCTTTAGGAAATAAATGGGGATATTTCCCTTTGCCTATCTTTCTTGCCTCCAACCTATCCAACTCATCCCCCCTCAGAGAACCAAATAGCTTGAAGAAGGAGGAGAGTTCTTGGTTATGGCAGTTTCTTGGTGATTTGGAACTTCAAGACAGTAGGTAAGAGGTGCTGTCAGGACATATCTCCCTCATACCAAAGTCACTGGTCCTTTCTCAGCCTCTCTTGTGCTTGTCTCCTGATGACTATTTTTGCCAAAAAGTGGGATATGTGGTCTGACAGATCAGGATCTTTGAAGTTTGACCTGTCCTGGAAGCCTGGACTGTGGCCATGCTACATGCCCCCATCTTGCCCAAGTGTTGCACATTATTCTCAGCACTGGTCTTCAACTTTTGGTGCACCCTTATTCCCCTGCCTCCCTGGCTTGATGGAAGAAAAGCTTCAGAAGGGGCATAGCCCTTATACCTCATTTTTTCTCCTGAGAAAAGGATCCCAGTGAGGTCCTATTGCAGGGGGTAGGGTAGAGGAACCCCACTTCATTGCCATGGTACTTAAAGGCAATCCAGAGCTGGGATATGCTCTGCTTCTCTCTTCCTCCTTTTACCTACTGGGTCTGGTGATCTAGCAGTTTTTCCTCAGCCAGCACGCTGGCACTGGGCTTTGTTATTTTTTTACATACTGCCTGCCAGAGATAGGCCTGACCAGGAACCCGTGGGGTGGTGGTTGCCCTTTCTGCACACATTCCTTATTAGGGTGGGGACTGGTGGGCTGAGAGGAGCTGGTGGTCCTGTGACTTCCCTTCTCAGACCCCTTGTGAAGGGAGGAAAATCAAGTGGAGCCAGCATCCTTGAGGCTGGGAGAAATAAGGGAGTGGGCCTTGGGGTTTGTCTTCCAGTGCCCCACACGAATAGCATAGCTGAGACGGCGCCGCCCTGCTCAACCTTGTGTTGTGTTTGTGGTTTTGTTTGCCCCTCTTTTATCTGTTGCTATTATTGTGTGTCTCTTCCCTCCAAGTTTTGTAAAATGGCTGATGGGGGAGTGTCAGCTCACTCCCTCTTCATTACATTTTGGGAGAAAACTAGGGCTGCAGAGAGGTGGTGTGGGGGGGTCTTTTGTACTGTTGGATTAATAAAATGACTTGAAAAAGTCCAAACAAGGACTCTCTGCTGTTCATGTGCACAACATTTGCGATGAAATCATCACCTTGGGTAAGATACTTGGGGCTACTGCTGGTGGGAGACCCCCTGGGGTCTCGAAGTGGAAGAGCAGACTGCAGATCTTGAGTTGAACTGCTAAGTCCAGTGAGTCGCTGTGTTCCAGCTCATGGGTGTCTCTGCTGAGAGTTTCCTTTCTGAGCACATTCCTGCTAAGTGGAAGCTTTGGCTCAAAGACCTTTGGGAGGGGGGTTCCCAGAGTCCTTAAATGTTCAGCAGTGGCCCCCTCCTCTGTTAGGTCAAGGCTGGTTTGGGTTAGGGTAGGAGGGTCCGCCTGGTCTCTAGTGGATTTTCTCTTGGATATTTTGTAGAAAGCCCCATCCATGCCAGGCACGGTGGCTCATGTTCAGCCTATGAAGAGGCTGGGGCAAGGGCTCGCGGTTCGAGTGCTGCTTGGGGCAACACAGCGAGACCTAATCCTAAAAAACAGCTGGGCACCTAATCCCAAAAAACAGCTGGGCACGAAACAGCTGGGCGTGGTGGTGTGCGCCTGTAATCCCAGCTACCTGGGAAGCTGAGGCTGGGTATCGCTTGAGACCGTGGTACCGCAGGCAACGTGAACCTGCGGTTCCACGGGCAAAAATAGCGAGACCGTCTCAAAAAAAAAAAAAAAAAAAAAAAAAAAAGCCCCAACCCCTTTTCAAAATAACAACGGTGTGCAAAGAATCTGCTGGGGCGGGGTGGAGAGTGGCACAAAATATGCTACTGGTCCCTCTCCCCTCCCCCATACTTGCAGCTGCCTCTGTCTGTTCTGAGGCCGCCCTGGTCCCTTGTCACTGTCTCTGGAGATGACACTCTTGGCTTTCAGTTTCGGATCTCTCTAAAAGCTGTAGACATTGGGATGCGAGGGGACATCATCCACAACTTAGTTTGCTGGAACCCTGGTCTACCAAGGGGAAAGGGGTACGCCCTGTGTAGGACCCCTTGCCCTCTTTGGCGCTCAATGTCAGCTTTTATTGGCCAAAAGTTTCCGCCCCCTCAGGAAAGCGGACTTTCCATTGGCCAGTCTCTGGTCACATGACCTCCGTCCTTTCTTGGGCTGGAAACCAGCGGAGGCAGCAACAAGTTCAGCTGAAGACTGAAGCAAGAGCTGGGTCAGGTAATGCCCTAGCTGGGAAAAGGCCTATAGGTCGCGTGTTAGAGGGAGGATGAAGGAGAGGAAGGGTAGAACTTGAGGGGAGGTTGGGCTCCAACCGGACTCTGTAGTCTGCTGGTCATTGCCGGGTCAGGGGAAGGGGCCCCTTGGGGAAAGGTGGCCTTTTCCAAAACAGGAACTTGCTTTGGGTACCCCCAGACTTGTGGCCCTTGGTCTTGGAGGTTTTAGAAGTTTAGGGGAACAACTGTTAGAAGAGTTGAAATTAGCAAGATGAGACTTCCTAGTTTTGTACACAGTGGGAGAGCTCCCTCTTTGGCTGTCTTTTAGAAATAGCAGAAGTCTCTGCCAATCCTTAAAGGATGTATTTGTTGAATCATGCTAGACTGAAAAGAGAGGAGGTAGTGGGGAGGGGGTGGAGGTGAATTTTCTTCCAAGAGGTCATTGAAAAGAAAGAGATCTGAAAACATGGGGGGAAGTGAGGTGGGGAAGGGTGGAGATTAGATAGCAGGAGGAACTTCCTAATAAGGCAGTAAGATGCTGGCTTGGGAGAACTGGGGGATCTTTTGGAATTTTGGGTGACCCCAACCAAGAGAGAGGTATCAGGATTTGGGACCTGCAGAGATTCTATACTGTCTCCTGTTTGCGTCTCAGAAGTGTTTATTTTGTTGACCTAAATACCGTTGCTGGGTTTCCATGGAGATAGTGAGTCTGACATCACCCTGGTTGCCATGGTGTCTGTTCTGGAGGACCTGAGCAGGCTGTACACAGCCAGAGATAAACAGGGACTTCAGCCCAAGCTGCTGCCACTTCCTTCCTGCCACCACCTGTTAACAGTCACAGGCAGCAACTGGGAATGGGGGGGTGGGGCACCATGATGGCTCTGTGGATGCCTCTAGAAGCCACCAGGGGTGTCCTGTTGGACTTGGTGTGGGAAATCACTGCAGCTATCCTCCTGTCTCCCTGTGGCATGGAGGCCTGTGTCTGGAGGCATGGCATTTGGGAAGACATCAGGGGGTGTTCTTCCTCTGTTTGGGCCTGGATCTTGATTGGCAAGGACCTCAGGAAGTTATTTGGGCTCTGTGCAGGCCTCATACCAACCAAATGGAAGGGGGCAGCCTGGTGGTTTTTCAAGGTAGAGCTGCCACACTTGTTCCCTCTGGGGTTTCCATACTGAGACCTTTTCCACACATGTGCCCTCCTTCTCATCCTTGGTCCTCCTGGAACATCTATTCCTCCACTGTAAGGCAGGTCCCAAGTGACCAGCCTGAGGGGATTGTCTTAGTCTAGAATGGAGGGGTAGGTGCCTCTCTTCCTGCCTGCTTCATGTCAGGCTCTGGAATTGGGAGTGACTTCCCTTGTCACCCTGCTAGATCAGAACAGATTAGTTGGAACCAGGACCACCACTAGGGTTTTTGTGCTTGCTTTGCAAACTGTAAAGTGGTTTTGTCCACGCTTTGCAGACTGCTTTTTTTTTTTTTTTTGAGACTGGGTCTCGCTATTTTTGCCCAAGGAACCACAGGCTCATGTTACCCGGGGTACCACAGACTCAAGCAGTCCCCAGCCTCAGCTTCCCAGGTAGCTGGGATTACAGGTGCATGCCACCACGCCCAGCTATTTTTTGGGACTAGCCCTGAGCAGGACTTGAACCGTGACCCCTAGTCCTAGCCGCTCCATAGGCTGAAGCTTACAGGCACGAGCCATTGTGCCCGGCTTTGCAGACTGCTTTATACACAATAGTCACATAGATCCCTCTCCCCAGTCACCTCCAAGTTTCTCAGTTGAAATGCCCGAGACCACTGAGAAGGGAAATGGATTTAGAAAGGAGATGAGCATGAGAAGGAGATCTACTAAAGGTGTAATCAGACCTATTTAAGCTATGCCAATGGCATTCTACCTTGGCCAAACATGAGCCTCATTGGGAGATTCCCTCTCACCCCCCCACTGGGAGATTTTAAAGAGCCACCATGCCACAGGCCCTGAACTAACAGACTCAATCTTAGGAGAGGCTACTGCACAGTTGGTGTTGGGAGCCCTAACCTGCACTGGCACTGAGGTCCAGGTGCCAGTGAGTGGGGGTGAGAGTCTTCAACCTGAAGAATCTGCTGTTCTTCTAGGCTTGGGGGGACAAAGGTGTCTGTATTTGGGGTAGGGGTGCGGGGTGCTAGGAGTAGTAAAGGGAGGGCTGCATTGTTTTCCTCAGTTTTCCTTAATGTTATCTTTGACAGGTCAATTCAGCCAGTCTTCCTTTCTATAACATGACAGAGAGTTGGACTGAATTGTTTCCAAAGCCTTGTCAGCCCTAGGCTTCTTTGACCTTTCAAGGTCAGTCCCATTTCCAGAGCTTTGTTGGTTCCTGGGAGAGGCAAACTTCTCTTTGGTGGTTGGCAGCAGCTTGTGATTTGCAAGGCAAATACTGCCCAAAATACTTGAGGTGTTAGGGTCAGTAGAACTGGAAACAGGAAGGTTTTGGGGGTTGCTCTGAGCCCTTAAAACCTTGGAACACAGCCTAGGCTGCTCTCTGCATCCTGCCTCTCCTAAGGGTGTGGGTCCTTACAAGAGCTCTACTCTGCAGGTGGCAGCCACAGCACCACAGTGACCACAGCAACCATGGCCTCCAGCCCAGACTCTGACAATAGCTGGGTGCTTGCTGGATCTGAGGTAGGAAAAGTGGGCCCAGGATGCACATGTGAGGGCTGGGCTGCTTTTTGGGTCTGGCATTCCTGGGTCCTGATGATGACCGACATCACCGGCTGCTGGGAAGGAACTCAATTAACTGCAAGATGAAGCTATAGGAGTCAGGTGTTGGGCATGACTTGGACCATGCCTTGAAAGAAGGGTACTACTGGGGTAAGCTATGGGAAGTAGGGAAGACATTCTGGTGGGCATGAGCAAAGGTCCTGTGACCACAGTTGAAACCCATTTTGAGTGAGATTGATAGGAGATCCATTAGAAATATGTGTTGGAGCCGGGCACGGTGGCGTGTGTCTGTAATCCAAGCACTGGGAGGCAAAGAGGCCAGGGATCGCTTGAGTTTGTGGGTTCAAGACTACCCCGGGCAACATAGCGAGACCTAGTCTCAAAAAAGCCAAACAAACAAACAAACAAAAAAGAAATAGGTATTGGAGAAAGTTTTGGGGGCAGATCCTGGAACCCTCAAAAGGGGCCTAAAAGGGATTGGCTCAGCATTCGGGCCACATCCTGATGGAAAAATCACTGAAGGGCTTTCCTGGAGGGAGTCAGGATAATCGCTGCCTTGCACAGAAGCCCCTGTGAACTGAATGGAACAGGGCGTAGGGTTCAAAGATCCTGCCATCCAGGTGACAGTTTTGGGGCAGGACCCAGTGAACTCCTGTGCCTCTGAAAGCACTGAGTAGGTAGAAGGGGGCCTGCAAAATGGGGGACCGAGTAGCTGGAGGTTTTCCAAGGGATTGTAGCCCTTGGAAAATGTAAACTTGCAGATTAGAATTGGCAGGAGGAGGGAGGCCAGGAACTGGGTAAAAGTATCCTTGAAGAGCTCCTTTGAAGACTCAGAAGCAACTGTACTCAGGGAGGATGCTGGAACAGGACACAGGGGTGGGGGTTTGCTGGCAGAGGGATAGACACCATGTTATCAGAGCCCCTGTCTCCTCATGGCATGCCTTCTTACCTCTCTGTCCCCCTGTAGTTCTTGCCTTGTAAGGGTGATTATGAGAAAAAAGTCATTTGAAAATTACATTGAAATATACTGAGTCAAGAATTATTTGTGTAGTAAGAACCGTGTGTGGGGAAAGGAGGGAGTGCCTGCTGAAGGGAGTATGCAGAGAGAGCAGGTCAGAGAGGAAGGCCCAGCTGAGGGCACCCTAGCAGACAACTGACTATGGCTGGGGCACTGGACTTCTCCAAGTACCCTACAGGGTTGTGGAGGAGGAAGAAGCTTGGAAGCTATAAGTGAGGCGGGGAGGGAGGGGTTGGGGGGTGGGGGAAGGGGGTGCTGGCCATTGCAGGAAGCCTGTGGGGACCATGATGTAAACCCTGTGCACCCAGTTCCCTGTGCTTTTTTTAACCATCTCCCCAACCCCCAACCTAGAACATGTGGACTCAAGTGATCCCCAGCCTCAGCCTCCCATGTAGATGGGATTACAGGCATGCACCACCGCGCCCAGCTGTCAGTGTCAGTTTTGGTTTGATAGTGCTGCTCCCTGTAACAGAAACTTGGCCTCTGAAAGCTCCTTGTGGCAGCAGGTGGAGTTAAGGAAAGGCCAGATACTACTCAGAGCTGTGATACTACTGCATGAGCCGTGCATCCCCTCCCTATGCACCCATCTCCCCCACTTTGGATCAGTTCACTACTGAATGTGCCTTTTTTTTTAACTTCTAGATTATTTACTTAGTCATTCATTTATTTTTTGTGTGGGGAGAGTATGACTTTTTTTGAATTATATTTTTGTTAAGTCTCAGTTGGGCTTTCTGAGCAGTGTGGCTAGTGCCAGGGTCTCCAGCAGAGCACCCCTGGTTTCATCTAGCTGCCCTTCTTTTGCACTCCTGTTTGTGTGCCTTCCCCCAGAACCTGCCTGTGGAGACCCTGGGCCCAGAGTCCAGGAAGGACCCAGAATCTGAGAAAGGCCCCCCCGCCTCTTGCAGCCTCCCTAAGAAGGACGGTGAAGAGTTAGCTGCGACCTTAGATGGAGAAGGTAATGATGTCCTGCTGAGTGTGGAGTGTCACTGTATTCCAAGTCCTGAGGTTTCCCACTCTCGTCAGGGAAGTCTTATTTCCAGAGTTACCCTTAGTTTAAAACCTTTTTCCCTTGTTCCATATCCTGGAGTTTTCTTGCCCATGCCGACCTAATAGGGGCCTTTGGGAGCCAGAGGGCTATGAAGGAGGGTCAGACAGGGCTGTTTCCCCGGGCCTTTTTCCCTACTGCAGGGACCGTCTTGCAGAGTGACAGCTCCCAGGGAGGTCCTGTTCTACCAGAGGAGACTTGGGCCAAGGTAAGGCCCTGACCTGCAGAAGGGTGGGTGGTGTGGAGGGCTGGAGCTGCTCACAGCTGTGTCCATGTGTCAGGACGTCCTGGAAGGTGATGGCTGTGTTATGGAACCCCCTGGCCCGGGAGACACAGTGGCCCAGGGAGACTTGGAGGAGACCCATGTGGGGGCAGACTTAAACACACAGGACCTAGAAGACCAGAGCCCCCTACCGAGCATGCCTTCTTCCCCCAAAGTAGGTGAGTATCCTCTGTCTCCCTGTCACTATCCTTCTAGAAGGTGTAGGAGTCCTTAGCAGCTTGGTACCTTCTTTAAATTACCTCAGTGACTCCTCACTACCATCCCAGTGAAACTCAGAGGTTAAGTGACTTGACCAGGGTCACATAACAGGGTCCAGATCTGGTTGACTTCCCTTTCTGTCATGGGGCCTCATTCTCTCTTGTGCCTAGATTTAAACTTCATTCCCCAAGTCTCTTCCAGGTGGACCTGAGGGAGTGGGGAGGTGGATGGTTCATGACCTGTGTAAGAAGCAGACTAAGCTGAGCCAATATGCAAGTGAGACATCTTAGGTATGCTTAGGAGGTGTTAATGCAGGTGCTCCCAAAGGTGTGTGTGTAGTTTACTCACAAGATCATTGAAGGGAAGGGAGAAGTTGGGATGATTGGGGAAGGGTTCACATTGGAGGTGACATTGAGTGGGACATTGAACAAAGAATAGGCTTTTGGTAGGATGGGTAGGAGCAAGAGAACATTCCAGACTGAGGCCATAACAGTAGAGGGATGGGGGCCACCTGTTCTGTGCTAAGAAGGTGGTATCAAGGCTGGTGGCAGAGGAGTTTATGATTTTGCTGAAGGATGATGGAATAGAAGCAGATCTAGGGGTCTGGAGCCCTTTTGAAGGCAACTGCAATGGTCAGGGCAAGCTGATGAAGACTTGAAACATGGCAGACACAAAGGGTGTGCCATGGAGATGCCCACATGTTAAATTGTCCAGGGGTTAGTGAAGAAGAGGCTAGATGGTGGCAGGGGTGCCTTTTCCTGAATTGGGGGACACATCAAAGGACATGATGCAGTGTGTTGAGTCCCTTGGGGACACCTACATGGGAGTGGCTGGTAGGGAGGCTGGGTCAGGAGTTATATGTCAGGGACTCTGCTCTCTAGGGGAGGTGTAAGGTATGGGTTGGGATGGTGGGTGATGACATAGGGTGACATGAGCAGAAGCAGAAGTGCTCTGGGAAGACTATCACCTCCACTACCAGGAGGATCATGGGTGACACCAGAGTGGGCACAGGAACTAGGAGGGTGAAGTAGCAGTGGGAGCTTGATATGAGCACCCTAAGAGGAAGGAGGGTTGCCAGGGTAAAAGCTCCCTTGTGACTTATATCCTAGGCAGGGGTGGTCAGGGACCCCAGGCAGTTGGGGCAGGTTCTCCACACCCCCCTCTCTGTGCTCAGGGCAGGGCCCTTTCTTTAGTTCTCCTTTCTCCCAGTGTCCCATCTCTCTGTCGCCTCACTGCCTGGTCCCCACCCTTCTTCAGAGTGGATTAAGACGGAGGTCCAGTGCTCTAGCAGTGAGGATGACACGGATGTTGACTTGGAGGGGCTGCGCAGACGGCGGGGCCGGGAGCCCAGTGTGCCGCAGCCCAAGGTGTCCCTGGGTATGGAGGAGCAGGCTGGGAATGAGGATGCAGGTGGCGAGTTGGGCATCTCCCTCAACATGTGCCTCCTTGGTGCCCTGGTTCTGCTGGGCCTGGGGATCCTCCTCTTCTCTGGTGAGTACTTCCTCTCCTGCCTGGGCCCTTCTACCATGCTTTCCTCCCACCACCTCTTCTGAGGGGCTTATCCAACTCCCCTGCCTTCATCCTCAGGTGGCCTCTTGGAGTCTGAGGGCGGTGAGTAGGGAGAGCCCTGCTTGTGGACAAATGCTGGGGGCTGTACAACTTTATTGCTTTATTGTTGGCCTTGTCAGCTGCTCAGGGTGACCCTTGCCCTTTACCTGGCTGGACTTCTCAGCCAAAGGGTGGGTCTAGGGCAGGGGGGTGACTTTGTGGGCGGGTAGGGGAGGAATGGACTGTTTGTGCCTTGAGAAGGTTATTGGACTCCACTTTCCCACAGGGCCCGTGGAGGAAGTAGAACTACAGGTCTTGCCAGATACCGGGACAGATGAGATGCTGGCTGCTGTGGGGGATGGGCAGGTACCTGTGACTGTCTCCAGAAGTGAGGGGTACCCTATGGGGAGCTTCAGGGCTGGGGGCAGGGTGGGGTAACTGACACCTTTGCCCTCAGGATTGGCTAAGGCAGCTACAGGCCTCTGCACCCTCTGACAGTGTCCCCCACCTGCAGAACATGGCCCTTCTTCTAGACAAGCTGGCCAAGGAGAACCAGGATATCCGACTGCTGCAGGCCCAACTGCAGGTGGGCATGAGTAAGGGGCTCCCTAGGCCAGATATGTGTCCCAGTGTCTTCCCATGAAAGTTTCTTCTAGACACATATAGCTTTATCCTCTCCCTTTCCCATTAAAGTCAGGTCACCTTAGTTGTTTTCTATTCACTCTTTTTTTTTTTTTGAGACTAGGTCTCGCTATTTTTGCCCATGGAACCGCAGGCTCTCGTTGCCCGGGGTACCACAGACTCAAGCCATCCCCAGCCTCAGCTTCCCAGGTAGCTGGTATTACAGGCACGCACCACCACACCCAGCTATTTTTTTTGGAACTAGGTCTCGCTACGGGCCCCAGGAGGGACTCGAACCGCGATCCCTAGTCCTGGCTGCTTCGTAGGCTGAAGCTTACAGGCACGAGCCACTGTGCCCGGCTTATTCACTCTTTATATTGCTCCTATTCACGATACCTAGTTCTCTCTTCTCCTTAATATCCCTTGGGCTAAGGTTTAGGCCAGGGCTGGAAACCTGCCACCAGTCAGCTTGGGACAGTGTGTGGAAAGGATTTGGAGACAAGCCAGGGCTCAATGGAAAAGGAGTGCTGTGATCAACTAATAATACCATTCCGAGTATGGGAGGTGGAAACTGGGCAAAAGGAGTCACATATGGACTATCCTTAGTGGAATCTAAGAATGTTCTTATGTAAGGACATTGAAACTGAAGCTTATTTTTTTTTTTTTTTTGAGACTAGGTCTTGCTATTTTTACCTTTGGAACCTCAGGCTCACATTGCCCGGGGTACCACGGATTCAAGCAGTCCCCAGCCTCAGCTTCCCAGGTAGCTGGGATTATAGGCGCACACCACCGTGCCCAGACATTTTCCTGGGACTAGGTCTCATTATGTTACCCCGGGCAGGTCTCGAACTGAGATCCCCGTCCCAGCCATTACTCCATAGGCTGTTGTTTACAGACACATGCCACCATGCCTGGCTCTGAAATTGAGGGTTCAGATGGAGTTTGGGGACCTCAGAGTGTGAGGGTATGACTGGGGAAGAAAACAGAACCAAACCTTTAAGTGTACCAGACCATGAAAAGAGCTTGGTCCACCTGCCCAGTATAAGGAAATGGAACTGGGATAGAAGGCACTGAGTACATACTCACAGGACCCTCTTGTGGTGTCCTTTATCTCTGCCCTCTTCCAGGCACAGAAGGAAGAGCTTCAGAGTCTGATACACCAGCCCAAAGGACTAGAAGAGGAGAATGCTCGGCTTCGAGGGGCCCTGCAGCAAGGCGAGGCCTCTCAGCAGGCCCTGGAGTCAGAGCTACAGCAGCTTCGGGCCCGGCTCCAGGGACTGGAGGCTGGCTGTGTCCGGGACACAGATGGGGTGTGCCTCAACTGGGGCAGAGGCCCACATGATGGTCAGGTTAGCAAGGAGCAACATCCTAGGGGGCAGGAACCAGGCCCTGACTTCCTGGAGCAGAAGGAACGACTAGAGGCTGAGGCCCAGGCATTAAGGCAAGAGTTGGAGAGGCAGCGGCGGGTGCTGGGGTCTGTGCAAAAGGACCTAGCGCAGAGCTTGAAGCGTGCGGGCCGAGGGGACCCAGCTCATGCTGGCCTGGCTGAGCTGGGGCACAGATTGGCCCAGAAACTGGAGGGGCTGCAAAACTGGGACAAGAACCCCAGGGCTCCAGCCAATGCCTCAGAGGCCTGGCATCAGGAGTCTCGCTTCCAGAATCCCAGGGAACATAGTGGAAGGGACAAGAGGAGGGATGAGCAGGGAGACAGGAAGGTTGAGCATTGGAAGCATAAGAAGGAGGAATCAAACTGGGAAAGAAAGAAGAGCTGGGGGGGTGATGATGGGGAACAGGGTGGGAGGTGGAAGGAGGGGAAGCCAAGAATGGAGGAATGGGGAAGCAAGAAGGATGGCAAGCGACAGGGTCCCGAAATGCCCCCCAGGAAAAATGGGAGCCCCCATATCTCTGGGGAAAGGCAAAAGCAGCCTTGGTGGAAGGAAGGGGCTAAAAATAGGCATGATGCCCTGCTGCCCTGGGCAGAGCTTTCTAGGCACAAATACCGGGCACCCCAGGGCTGCTCAGGTGTACATGAATGTGCCCGGCAGGAGGGCTTGGCCTTGTTTGGCATGGAGCTAGCCCCAGTGCGGCAACAGGAGCTGGCCTCTCTACTGAGGACATACCTGGCACGGCTGCCCTGGGCAGGGCAGCTGACCAAGGAGCTGCCCCTCTCTCCTACTTACTTTGGTGAGGATGGCTTCTTCCGCCATGACCGCCTTCGTTTCCGAGACTTTGTGGATGCCTTGGAAGACAGCCTGGAAGAGGTGGCTGTAAGACAGACAGGTGATGATGACGAAGTAGATGACTTTGAGGAGTTTATCTTTAGCCACTTCTTTGGAGACAAAGCACTGAAGAAGAGGTGGGTAACAATGGTTGGGCTTGCTGGTGGTTGGGTTGGCTGGGTAGGAGCGAGGGCTCTGGATCAGCTTTGCTTTGAGGTCTTATTTTCATTTTGGTCTCCTATTGGCTTCCCTGAGAGAAGGCAGGGATATTAGCTTGTCTTTCCCCCAGGGCAGGAAGCTATGCTCAGAGCCCCCTTGTGAACCAGGGAAATTTTCCAACTAAGTTGGCTTTCCTGCCACTACCTGAGTGGCTCAGGGGGGAAAGGAGGTTGCCCTCTACCTTCCTGCTTCCTCAACTGTGGCCTTCATCTCTAGAAACTAGATCTAGTCCCCCATAGGACCAGGGTGACTACCTGTTTTGACTCTCTTCGAAGGAACTGGGTACCCTCTCCTAAAAGGAAGGTATCCCATTTTTCATGTGCATTGTCCTCTAAAGGCTTTTTCCTGTCTCCTCACTTGTCTCACAGGTCTGGAAAGAAGGATAAACACTTGTGGAGCCCCAGAGTTGTGGGGCCCAGAGAAGAGCACAGCCAGCACCACCGGGGTTGAGACCTCATGTTGTCTAATGCCAGGGGACTGGGCTCCCAGTTAAACTGCCCTGTTCTCGTGTCTTTGAATCACCTGCACAGAGGACAGAATCACCTGCACAGAGGACAGAATCACCCAGCTCCATGCTGAAGCCACTTGCACTAGAAAAAGGTCACAGCCCACAGCCAGACCTGCCTTGCTGTCTATGCAAATGCATGCAAATATTGAGGGCCCTGGGATGCAACCTCAACTGCCAGACTGGGTTGCCAATGTGAAGGGGGTGAGAGGAGAGGAGGCTGGAGGGATGGGGGAGGGTGGAGCATGGCATTCTGAGTCTGAAGCCAAAGAGTTGTCATTGTCTAGTCTGTGTGTTTGTGTGTGTGTGTGTGTGTGTGTGCGCGCGTGCGTGCGTGCGTGCGCATGTGGGTATGTATATGTGCGCACAGAGTGGGCCTCTTGGCTCTGCATGCTGACCTGTGCCCCTGGGACTTGGCTAGAGTACTGGCTGGAGGCCCAGCCTGATGGCTTTCCCCGGGGTTCTGTTGGATTTGGCAGCCACTGTCCCCTGGAGTGAAGTTCCCTTTACCCTTGCTTCTCATGTGGCCTCACCTCCTGTGTGAACTGTAGACTCAAACCTTGATACTGTGCTGTTGGGGTTGTGACACTGGGTAGGGGGTGTCACTTGGGTGGTTTCTAAGTACTGGGATACCCCGCACCCACCACTGTCCCAGGCACTGCTACTTACCTCGTACTTATTTCTCTCCCCTCACCTCATCCTCCCTAAAAATCCCAGGCCAGTTCCACTGGAACTCCCTATTTTGCTCATAGCTGCCTTGACTATACCCCTGGGATTGTAGATTTTGGAGTCTGAGCCTTGGGCTTGAATGCAGGCTGAGTGTTCTTGAGCAAGTTAATCTCTGGGAGCCTTGGGTTTCTTAGTCTCAGAAAAGGGGATCGAAGGGGGGTTGGGTGTAGGGGAGGAAAAATGAAATAAAACAGTGTAAAAGCTTGTCTGTATTTGTCACTCACCAGTTAATAATTCACACCTTTTATGCTCTGGGGGGAAGAGGACACCCCCAGCCAGGTTTCCAGGTTTGGGGAGTCGAGGGAACCACTAGGTGGTGCCCTGGCTCCACATTTGTTTGAGGTCTCCCATCCCCCACTATTTAGTGTCCCCAAATCTCCCACCCCACTGACTGCTGCCTGCTCTACTGTAGATAAGCTCTCCCAAGGAGACTCTCTCCTGTGTAGGAAGTTCTTCCTGATCTGGCTCCACGGCCCTGGGAATTCCCCAGCCAGTACAGGGGCCAGAATAGCAGGGGTGACTTCAGACCAGGTGACAGGAGTGGTTTCAATGAAGGGGGCAGGGCTGCAGCCTCCAGGAGAGGGCTGTGATTGATTTCTGAATTCTTTAATGAGTACTCCTATGTGATACCACTGAGGTGTCAGGCACTCTTAAAGGGTGTTGAATGTATTGGCTCGTTTAATTCAGGGGTGGCATAGTGAGGTGGGGCAAGCAGGCGGGGGATGGAACACTGACCATGCATTCAACAAACATCTGTAAAGTCTACTATATACCAGAAACAGTGAGGCCCTCACAATACAGAGGTGCCTGAAGGAGCTTATGATCCAGTGGAACCTGTTTTCTGCAGCAGGAGGCACTGTAGGTAGACTAAGAAAGAAATTCCTTCCAGGCAGAGTGGTGTGAATATTCTGCCTCTGGGAAGGGATTGGGGAAGAGCAAGTACAAGTTGGTGCAAGACCAGGGCCTGAATTTGACCTCCCACTGCTCCTCCAAGACCATCCTAGTTCATGAGGAAGCCTAGTGATGCACTCATGCTGCTCGCCTTATGCAGGTGCTTGGAGTGTGTGTTGCCTGGAGCAGGTGGGTAGACTTGTCTTCCAGGCAGGAAGGTAGGTAGGGTTCAAAGTCCTGGGAGTGGAGAGTTGGACTTCAGAGAGGGGAAGGAAACTGACCTCCCTAGGTTTCCAGTGTGAGCTGCTAGGTGCCTCTCAGTTTCATTTCTGGGGCTCATTTCCTTCGTTTGCATAACGAACTCTCAGGGAGGTTGGGAAGTTCCCCCCAAGCCCCCTCTTCCTCACCCACTCAGGAAGTAGACATGCTGAGTTGGAGGTTTCTGAAACTGCCGACTCAGGGAGAAAAGGGCCCTGGGATCCAGGGTATGTTGGTGAAGGCAGGGTGCAGGATCATTGGCCACTCTGGGGGGCCCTTGTCAGGTGATTCTCATGTCCATCAGAGGGCAGATGCCCTTCTAACACACAGGCACCACAGTAGTGTGGGTAGAGAGGGAGGAGTCCTAGGTCTCAGGTCATAGGATACAGGCTTGGTCACAGGGTTAGTATGCAAAAGTGAACCAAGGGAGGTTGGGGCTGAGGGGACACTCCCTTATTCCCACGGGGCTTGAGGACTGCTACTGCTTCTGCCTGTTTAGCCTTCTGGATCTGGTCTAGGCTCTTGTAGTGAAGGCTTTGGTATTTTCAACACTTGATTTCTCTGCTATTTCCTCTGGGAGCTCCCCAGCTAAGAGCTCAGTTCTAGGGTATCTTAGGGGAACCACTTGGAATTGGGAGTGACCTTCTTGGGACTTCCCCACTAACATGGAAAAATTCTTTCAATCCCCAGATCTCCCAGCTGACTCCAACATGCCTTTCTTCCTCCTATTCTTGTTCCCCCATTCTTTAGCCTCACTCCCTTTTCCACGTTTGCCCTGCCCTTTCCACATGGCCCACATCTCAACCTTTAGCTGTTACCTGCCCTGGGATCTCACTGAGCTCTTCTGAGGGCCTCCAGGCCCAGGCCTTCCCCATTGCCTTCCATGCCCACCATTTGGGGGTAATGGGCTGGATGATAGCTAACATAAGGAGGAAGGGGACCTTTAGGCCAGTAACACCCCATAAGCTCCTGAGGGTCAAAGGCTTGAATTCCTTTTGCCATGCACTTTCAGCCCCCTCTGCTGGCCCAAGGACAGATGTTGGCTTGCTGGTTGTTGCCATAGAAACCTAGAGCCTTTCTTTTTCTTTTCTTTCTTTTTTTTTTTTTTTTAGAGCCTTTTTCAGTGTAGAGACATCTCAACCCATCTTGGTCCGGGCCAGATATTCTTGTTCTCTTTGCACTTCACATGTTCACAGTGGGTCAGATAACAGAACAACAGGTCCCATCCTCCCAAGCTTCAATACTCAGTAGCCTGGGCCACAGAGTCCCTTGTTAGCAGTTTTGCTGAGTTGTCTGGGTTCCCTTTCTCTCTTGGTGGGCCTTTCCTTATGGTTGCAGCCTGTCTCTTTGGTGGTCCATGACTTCCAGAGCAGGAGCTGCCCCTGCAGACAAAAGCAGCTCCTTTCTATTCACCTGTTCTTTATCCTGGCCTGATGGCAGCCCCTTCTGGCTAGAACTTTGGACAAGCTCTGAGATCAGAAACTCAGCCTGAGGTCACCACCAGTGTCTACCTGTGGACCTTGGGCAAGTTATCCCCCTTATTTGGGGCTCAGTCTTATTATTACAGGGAGACTGTAACGCTTGCCTCATAGGTCATTGTGAGGATAAGGTGAGTCACTGTAAGGTAAATGCTAAGGCTTTTCAAGCTGTAATATACTGTCAAAAAAGGGAGTTATTTTAATTTTACTTAACTTCTAAGGGGTTAAACTGGGGCCTCTGGGAACTAATGATCTGGGAGGAGAGGGTTTTGATTCCTGAACGTGGTAGCTGAGCTGGAGAAGATGCTGAGGCCCATCAGGTCCCAGCCCCATGTGGATGCTGTGGCCCTCTCATCCTTGCTCCAGAGACTAACTGGATTTGTTGAATACAGAGCAGATTGAAAGAATCTAATTTTATTGATTTACCATTTGTTTACAAAACTAATTTGGAGGAGCACAGCTTCGCAACAATACATGCATGCACATATATGCACACATGAAGGTCACCTATTGTCCCCTCCCACTCCTCTGGTAACTACCATAGTTCTCACAGAGTCTATGGTTATTTTTGTTGTACTTTGTTTTCTTTAGTTATTTATATTTCGCAAGGGAGCTCTCTGGCAGAGGTCTTTTGCTTTTGGACTTACTTCACTTTGCATTGTCACCTCAGCTGCAGCTCTGCTGTCCCAAAAGGCATGACTTCATCTTTTTTTTAAAAATTTTTAAAATTTTTTTTCGAGACTAGGTTTCCCTATTTTGCCTGGGGAACCTCAGGCTCACATTGCCCGGGGTACTCAAGTGATCCCCAGCCTCAGCGTCTCAGGTAGCTGGGATTACAGGCACGCACCATCATGCCCAGCTATTTTTTGAGACTAGGTCTTACGGATCTTGAACCCACAGACGGGTCTCGAACCCATGTGATCTCAAGCGATTTCTAGTCTCGGCCTCACTTCGTAGGCTGCGATTAAAGGCATGTGCCACCATGCCTGGTACATGACTTCATTTTTTTTGATAGCTGAGTAATAGTTCATTAAGTATGTAGATTTTCCTTTTTCTTGCTTTAGAATATAGAACACTTCCGCCTCCCAGTATATCACTCTCCTCCCCACCAAGATGCTTGTCCTGCAATCCTGTCTGGTGCCCCTGTCCCCACTCCCCTGGTTCTGATCCAGGGCCAGACCCCTTTGGAGAAGTTTTTACTGGTCACTTAACCTTTACTGAGCCTGAGGGAGACATTCAGCAAGTGGGAGTCCAGGGAGGATCTACCAGAAACCATTTCTAAAGTCTAAGGGACAGGTCTTGGGAGCAGAGACCTGTCCAGCAGGGATGGAAGCCATACCTGCCTGGAGAAGAAAGGTGTGAGTCACTGAAACCCTTTCCAAAGTGCATGGGGCAGGTCATAGAGCTGAGGGCAGGCTGGCAGGATGCAGGAGCCATGAACTGTGGGAAAGAAAGTGTTGGCCAGCCCCCTTGGGAAGGTCATTCACCCAACATGCAACAGACCCTTGACAAATGCTCAGAAATGCCCTGGCCAGGAAATGGCAGACTTGACACCATAAGACCTGGCTCCATTGCTTAAGGCTCGACCTGGAGGAGGGGCTCTCAAAACCCTTTGAAACATCAAATTTTATCACTAAGATTATAAAGTGAAATTAATAAGTCACTCTTTAAAAATACTAATGGAGAGCTGGGTGTGGTGGTGCATGCCTGTAGTCCAAGCATTGGGAGGTAAGAGGCCTGGGATCGCTTGAGTTTGTGGATTTGAGACTACCCCGAGCAACATACCGAGACCTGGTCTTGAAAAAAGCAGCTGGGCACTGTGGCAGGCACCTGTAATCCCAGCTACCTGGGAGGCTGAGGCTGGGGATCACTTGAGTCGGCGGGATCAGGACTACCCCAGGCAACATAGCGAGACCTAGTCTCAAAAAAAAAAAAAAAAAAGTCCTAATCCTAATGGGCGGTTTGTTCTCTAGCTTAGACCTTTACATTCACAACAAAGTAATCTCATAGAGATGCAAAAATATTTCTCTAAGTCATGACTCTGCTTGGAAAGAACCTTCCCTATTCTCTCATTGTACTCCAGATTTGGATATGGTCACCATCCTTGGGAACACTAAGTTTTGGAGGCCTGTTTCTTTTGAAAATGTGAGAATCCTTGCTTTGTCCACATTATGGGTATGATAAAATATAATATGAAGTTAAAAGTACTTACAGACTAGTAAATGATCTTTGAATTAAAGAGGCATGCATCCATGTAGGTTGATATTAATGCACAGATTCCCAAATACCATCGTGGCAGCACAGTGTTCATGGAACTGTGAATTCATTTCCTCAGCCATCACATGAAGGCCAGACATTTGCTTCACAATGATATAGTTAATTTGTAGCTAAAGGCTTGACTGGGAGAATCTAACTTTCCAAATCGATCTGTTGGAGGGGCACACTGTTCAGGGTACACTGGAGGAAGAGAACACTAGGCTTTGATGTATAAGTAGGAGTTTGTTAAATAAAAAGAAAAAAAAAGATAGGAAGGATGTTCCAGGAAAAAGGAGAACCATAACTGTTTATATTGAGCTATTGAGCAAGTATTCATTTTATATCAATTTTTCTTCTCTGAATTTGGGATGAAGTCTCTCCTCCATTTTGAGGCTATCTCCTAATTACCTGTCTCTTCTGAGGATGAATACTCTTTGAGAGCAGGCTCTGGTGGGCTTACTCTTGTGTGCACAGATCTTTAAATACATTTTGAATGAATGCATGAGTGCATGAATGAACAGATGGACTTCTCTCTCATCAGTTCCCCAAAACATGAATTCCCCTCATGAGCTCAATCAGAGGGCAGCACTTGGGTCACCTAGACAACAGCCGTGGGAAGATGAACTGGAAGCAGAAGCACACCACTGAAGCAGAGGTGACTGGTGGCATCGGGGAGCCAGGGAGGCACCTGGGTCTACAAGGAACACAGTTGTTCTGCAGGGGCAACCTTGATTCTCCTGGCTAGGCTTCCTTGCCCTGGATCGGGTTGAAGGAGCGGTGAGAAAACCTAGAACCTCCCTCTTCTAGGCTCTGCAGAGTTGTAGGAACTGGTTCTTTGAAGACTCAAACTCTTGAGTATGTAGTACAAGTGAGCAGGCTTCTGTTCAAAGACCTGTATTTGACTTCTGTATGGTCCTTTGAGTTAGTTAGGTAAGCCTTTCATTCATTCATTCATTCGTTCGTTCGGTAAGCCTTTCATTCATTCATTCATTCATTCATTCGTTCGTTCGTTCGTTCGTTCGTTCGTTCATTTGTTTGTTGGTTTGTTTATTTGAGACTAGGTCTCACTATGTTGCCCAGGGTAGTCTCAAACTGGAGGACTCAAGTGATCCCTAGCCTCAGCCTCCCAGGTAGCTGGGATTACAGGTGCACACCACCGCACCTGGCTTCTAAACCTTTCTTTAAATGCTCTGCTCCTTCAATCAGGAATGGACTCTCAGGAGAAACTGTGCTCCTGTCTTCTGAGGGCCCCCTCTCTGTTGTGTGAGGCAGCTTTGTCTTCCTCAGGCATCACCTTGGGCCCTACAAGGCAGCAGTGTCTGGCAGTTTTGGTCTCCAATATCACTCTCCAAGAGCTCTGGCCACTCCCTTCCTGGGCTATCTCTGCTCCTGTCAGACAACCCTGCTTCCCTCTTCCCTGTGTCCATTCCTATCTCCAAGCCAGCCATACCTTAAAAATAGTGCTTCACATTTCTGCAACTTACAGATGCTTCCCATACATGTTACCTTATTTGCTGTTCCCTTTGGTTGTGGACAGAAGGAAGAACAGATGTTACATAATACAAAGAATTTCAGGGGCTAGCAATGACCCTGGGAGCAAGCACTGCTCTGGGCACTATTTGCATGACATGGGGGACAGAGCGGCTGTGTATTTGCAAGCCAAATACCTTCTGGGGATGACAAGGCCCAGGGTGTCCAGTGGAGCTGATATCTGAGAAGGAAAAAGTCTTTGGACATCTGAGGCCATGGCATTGAGTGGTCAGAGTGTTAGATGTTGACCATGTCAAAAGTGAAGATATTAGGAATGATGACAGGAAGGGGATAGAAAAGAAGACTGGTACTAGTGACTAAATCTCAATAAAGGAGAATGACCACCAGGGTTGATGGTCTTCAACCCTGACGAGGGTTGCTCAGCCAGGTGGTGTTAGCTTTAGAGAAACCAGAATTCTCCAAGAGGCAGGGGATTATGGTGGGCAAGTTGAAATGGGGAGGAAGAGGGACACAGTTTGTGGTCTGAGGACTGAGTGAGAATAAGAAACCTCCATGAGGCTAGTAGGGTTCAGGTTAGGCAGAGAACAGAAGGAAACTTCAGAAAGGCTAGGATGTGGGGGAGTTTTTGATCACTGATTAGGAATGCCTAGGTGCTCCATTGGAGTTGGGAGAGGGAGGATAGGGATGTGGTTAGGGTCTGGTGAGGGGAGGGACTCTGGAGGAAGTTCTCACTCTCTCCTAACATGACTGGAAAGCAAGAGTGTCGATGCATTTAATCCTTTTTGTTTCTGCAGGTAGAGTGTGACTTGGGCTTCCAGTGAAGTCCCAAATAAATGCTTCTTGAATGTGAGTTGGAAAACTTGATTCTGTGTTGAGTTATAAATTCTAAAATATCAAAATGATAAGAATAAAAACTCTCCATATTTGGATAGTACTTTAGGATTCACAAAGTGCTTTCATTACAGTTTATCATTTATTTTCCTAATTTCCTTCTTACTGCAACCCTGTGAGGGGTGAATTCTTGAGTGACTTCTGAAGGTCATGTTCCTGTCAAGTGTGAAAGCTTGGATTAATTAAAACTGCCTTCTGTTTTGGCATGATGGTGGCAGAGTGAAGACACCTGGCTTGCTTCCTCCATATACTTGTGATTAAATTACAGCAGAAAGAAGTCTATAAACTCCTG
This sequence comes from Uropsilus gracilis, assembly GCA_004024945.1. Lineage (NCBI taxonomy): Eukaryota > Metazoa > Chordata > Mammalia > Eulipotyphla > Talpidae > Uropsilus > Uropsilus gracilis. Next base: position 21,904 of record PVHY01009621.1, read on the forward strand.
AACAATAAATAGGTGATTACAGTTCACAGCAGGAGCAACAGTATGCAGAAAGGGGTAGGAAAAACTTCAATTGCACTATGTTTACAGCAATTCAAGGACAGTACTAGAGAGAGGGTTAACTGCTATACAGTTGTAGATTCAGGCATATAGCCACATAGGGGGCTTTGGAGACCCAGCCCCGTGCTGGGTAAGGGGGTTCACAGAGATGGTGTCCAGGACAGAGAATGCACTGATGGAGAAATATAGAAGCAGATGTACAGAGTGACAATACTTTAGGTCTTGAACCTAAAGTTCTTAATATAGAACAGTTGGTGCCTGAACCTGCAGGGAGAACTGGGTTGGATCACCTATTGCTGTGCGCCGGTTGCAAACCAAAAAAATCATTGCAAACAAGATAAAAAAACCTCTTTCGTTAACCAGTCCCCCAAAAACTAAAAACTAATTTACTGCAATAACTTTCTAAGGCTGCTGGGAGCTGCTGGCTTCCCTAAATCAAAAATAGTAACCACCTGCCTATACTCCCCACTCCTCAATTACTCTTAAGCTTTAAAATGTTAATTGCCTCTCAAGTTTGTGTTTGTTTTCTTTAAAGTTCAACAAACCCTCGCCCTGTGTCCCTATAAATACTCCTTTCTTTTGTTAATAAAGTTACCTTATAGTTCCATATCTCCACTAGACCCCCAGCGGTGGCTGGGTAAATCTCTTCTTACAAATTCATTTCTCATACCTTGCGTCTGGCTGCCAACAACCCAAGTCTCTTCATGGGGGATGCTGCTACTTGCAACCTGAGGCTGGGATAGTCAAAACACTGAAACAACCTCACCTAGCACCCCAGGGCTAAAACTGAGATCATTGAATAATGTCGCTGACCAGAGTACCTGTAAACAATAGGAGCAAACACCCCAGGATAAGGTTCAGTATTAGAACAGAAAAGAGAACAACTCCTAATGTATGACCCTATCTTAACTAAAATCCATGCCCAGGGCTTTATCCAGTGTTCAAATGTAGCTTAGAGGTGAAAACCAACACAAGACTATGTGAAACATTTAGACAGAGGAGCTGACTCTTAGAGGAAGGCATCTTTGTGGGTTACCACCATACAACTCTGGTACCGGGAACACAGTAGGAAATTTGAATCCCTGACACTCACTGAAGGTGACCTTCTTGTACCCTACAGCCCAGATGCCCTTCTACCTATTATTCCTTGCAGGTACCAATTTTCAGATCACTTCAAAGTTGCAAAGGCAAGTCTATCCCTCTGTAAGTCTATCCCTCTTACAATACACAAAAACAAAAAATGAAGAGACAAGAACATAAGACAAATGCAAGAGAAAAAAAAAACCCTAAGAGAAGTTTTGATCCAGCAGAACTGCAGAATATGCCTGAAGAGGAGTTGAAGCTAACAGTTATAACAATGCTCATGAAACTAAACAAAACAAACAAATTCAATGGATAATAGAAAACAAGAACAGAATAAAGACTAAGAAACCATGAGACAGTTACAGCCAGAACTAATGGATCTAAAATATACTATAATCAAACCAAAAAAACACAATAGAGGGTCTAACAATGCAAGCAATGGAGAACTTCAACAGCAAAATACAAATAGAACAACAACAAAAAGAATAAGAAAAATGAAAATAGTGTAAGAGCCCTTTGGGATAACCTAAAAAGAAATAACATCCATATCATGGGGGTCTCAGAAAGAGAAGAGAAAGAGAACGGCATATAACATTATCTATCTATCTATCTATCTATCTATCTATCTATCTATCTATCTATCTATCTATCTATCTATCTATCTGTCTGTCTGTCTGTCTGTCTGTCTGTCTGTCTGTCTGTCTGTCTGTCTGTCTATCTATCTATCCATCTATCTTTTTTTTTTTTTGGAGACTAGGTCTTGCTATTTTTGCCTGTGGAACTGTAGGCTCACATTGTCCAGGATACCACAGACTCAAGCAATACCCAGCCTCAGCTTCCCCAGGTAGCTGGGATTACAGGTGGGCGCCACCACACCCAGCTATTTTTTTGGGACTAGGTCTCACTATGTGGGGACTCGAACTATGATCCCTGGCACTGGCCATGGCTTCCTAGGCTGCCACCTACAGGTATACGCCACCATGTCTGGCTTATCTATCTTGTATTTGAGACTAGGTCTCACTATGTTGCTCAGGGTTGTCTTGAACCTGCGAACTCAAGTGATCCCTAACCTCAGCCTCTCAGGTAACTGGGATTATAGATGTGTGCCACCACACCCAGCATCGGCATACAACATTTATTTAAAGAAATAATTACTGAAAAATATTACTCAGGAAATAAACCAGATGTGATCTAAAAGGATCAAGAGTTCCAAACTAAATAATACCAGAGAGATACACACTGAAATACATTATATTAAACTGTTGAAAACCAGTAGCTTTCCTACCCACCTGTGACTATATAGGATTTTCTTTTCACAAACCTTTTCCATTTGCAAAGCATTAGCAGCAGCTCTCCTCTCAAGAATGCCCATCTGTATCTAAGCAGGTTCTTTTTTCTTTCTCCTTGTCCTGATAAATCTGTCCTTTTAAAATATAAAAATAAGCTAAAACTGTTGAAAGTCAATAACAAAAACAGAATACTAAAAATATGAAGAGGAAAAGGGTAAGCCTGTAAGGGAATACCAACTAGGCCATCAGTAGACTTTTCAGTAGAAACACTACAATCAAGGGCTGGCAGGGGATATTTTAAACTCTTAAAGAAAAAAACTTCATTTAGTATCTTTCACTCTGCAAAATTAACATTTCAGAGAGAAGGACGGAGCTTTAATGAACAGAAAAAATGAAAAGTATTCATTAACACCAAGCTGCAGTGGTTATTATAAGGCAGTTGAAGGAGTTATTATAATGCAACAGAACAACAGCAAATACAATGGTAACAACATCTAACATAACCTGGAGGAGGAGGAGAGTGAAAGTGTGACCCATCAGAATGAGTTTGTGACTAGATTGTATAATGCATCACATCAATAGTCCATCATAGACTAATCTCAGTAGAACCTCCAAGTGAATATCAATAGAAGTAACACATAAGACAATATAAATAAAACCTAAATGAAAAATAAAAGGAAGATTTTTTTAAAAAAAAAGACAAACTAAGAACAAACAATGCAACAGTGTACACTTATATCTTAACAACTACTTTAAACGTAAATGGCTTGAATTCAGTAGCCAAACATTATAGAGTAGATGAATGGATTGCAAAACAAAGTCCATCCTCCTGCTGCTTACAAGAAACCCACCTTACCAACAAAAAATTAAAGATTGGAAGACAAAGCCGGGCATGGTGGCGTGCACCTGTAATCTAGGTGCTGGGAGGTGAGAGGCTAGGGATTACCTGAGTTTGCAGGGTCAGGACTATTCTGGGCAACATAGCTAGACCTAGTCATAAAAAAAAAAAAAAAAAGAAAAGACTGGAAGACAGTCGTATAAGAAAATGGTAAATAAAAAAATCAGAAATAGCTCTACTCACATCAGATTAAAAAAAGACTTCAAATTAAAAAAGGTAATGAGAAAGAGATGAACATTACATTATGCTTAAGGGCTTAATATAAGAAGAAATAATATTCATATGAGCATTAAGTGATGAAGCACAAAGATACACAAGATAATTACTAGCAAAGCTCAAGAGAGATATTGACACTACAATAATACTAGAGGATTTTAATACTCCACTTGTAACTATGGCCAGATTAACAACACTTGGGAATAGGTAAGGAAACTATAGCTTTAATTAGGAGCTAGATCAAATAGGTTTAATAAATATTTCCACCCCAAAACTGCTGCATACACATTTTCCTCAAATATACAGGAAACATTTTCAAGACTAGAACATATGTTGGGACACAACTCAATAATTAATAAAATTATAAAGACTGAAATTATACCACTACTCTCTCTGACAATTTGCCTAAAAGCTAGAAGTCAATTCTAAAAAAGTTGGGAAAACTGTAAATACATGGAGATGAAATAAAATGCTAGTCAATAGTGACTGGTTGCTGGGCATGGTGGCGCATGCCTGTAAGCTTCAGCCTATGAAGTGGCTGGGGCTAGGGATCGCGGTTCGAGTCCCACTCTGGGCAACACAGCAAGACCTAGTCCCAAAAAATATCTGGGCATGGTGGCGCATGCCTGTAATCCCAGATACCTGGGAAGCTGAGGCTGGGGATTGCTTGAGTCTGTGGTACCCCAGGCAATGTGAGCCTGTAGTTCCATGGACAAAAATAGTGAGACCTAGTCTCAAAAAAAAAAAAAAAATAGTGATCGGTTACCCTGCTGAAAGGCCTATGCTCAGGGGAGGCTCCCACAACATCTTGGCAAGGCCCTGGTCTCCAGCAGGAGCCCAGGGTAGGCACCCCAATGGGGTCCTGGGCAGAGAGAGGGCTACACCCCTGCCAGTGGGCTACCAGTTGCGGGGGTGTCCCCCTTCTGTCACTCCCACTTCTAACAGATCTCACTAGGAATGAGAAAACCAGCAATCCACTGACTGACACACAGGAGAAAAGAAGGACAAACAAAGGCCCTGGGCATAATCATCACCTGGGTAGGACCCAAACTGAGCAAGATCAACACCACAAGACATGACTGTGAGACTGATCATGTGAGTGACCTGGCAGAGAACTTTACCTACAATGTTCTAGGGTCTAAAGAATCAAGCTCCCAATCCAGATATGCCACCAAGGTGAACGAAGCACTCTCCTCTCCCATTCGGGAACAAATGCCACAGAGAAGGAGCTGCAGCCCCATGACAGAACTGTAAACCAAGAGAATGGAGAGAAGCTGGACAAACCTCCTGTTGGAGTCTAACACCAATGACAGAGGGTTGGGATCCCAACATCAGAGGCCTTATCTATAAGGCTTGGAAGCAGCACCATGAGACAGACACCAGAATGGAGGAGGCAGCCTGCATGAATGAAAAGGCACAAATTTCAGTGACCACATGAGTCTGGAGAAAAGGAGACTGTCATCTTCACAATAGAAAATGCCACAATTAAAGAACCTGTAGAACAATGCCACACACCTGCTCTGCAAGAGGTTCTAAATGAGTTTGAACTGGCTACCTGCCTCAGAGTTATTCTTAGAAATTTAAACATCAAGGACCAACAAGTCACAGGAGCCCAGGTCCTCACCCAGGAAAAGAACATATACCAGATAAAAGAAGAGACCAATAGGCCAAACAATGACCAATTGGCCAGCCAACAATTTTATCAACCAACAATTCTTGGAGAAGGCCGGGCACGGTGGCTCATGCTTGTAAGCTTCAGCCTATGAAGCGGCTGGGGCTAGGGATCGCGGTTCAAGTCCTGCCTGGGGCCCGTAGCGAGACCTAGTTCCAAAAAAACAGCTGGGCGTGGTGGCGCGCGCCTGTCATCCCAGCTACTTGGGAAGCTGAGGCTGGGGATTGCTTGAGTCTGTGGTACCCCGGGCAACAAGAGCCTGCGGTTGCACAGACAAAAAAATAGCAAGACCTAGTCTCAGAAAAACAAAAACAAAAACAAAAACAAAACAATTCATGGAGAGAGGGGAGCTGGAATGATTGGAGGGGGGATATTGGGAGAGAGGGGAAGAGGAAGGATCATACATAAGGGGAATCAATAATTACACAAATGTGACTACGGTTGTAAGAAAATAAAAAAATAGTAATTGGCTAAACAAGAAATTAAAGCAGAAATAAGACACCACGAGAATACCAATCAAGCTAGCAACATCACTGAGATACAGAGAAAGTGGTCTTAAGTGGCTATATGATTGCAACACAAGTCCACAGTAAGAAGCAAGAAAACTCCCACATAAGTAACCTAATACTACATCTAAAGCAACTTGAGAAAGAAGAATAAATAAGACCAAAAGTTAGTAGAAGGAAGGAAATTAAAAAATAAAATGAGCAAAAATAAATAAAATAGAGATAAAAAGACTATAAAAAGATGACTAAAACCAAGTTTGTCCTTCAAAAAGATAAGCAAAATACACAAAAAGATAAACAAAATAGACAAATATATAGCAAGACTGACAAAGAATCTAACAAACATTAGTATACAGACTCAGAAATGAAAGAGAATTGTCACAGCACAAAAATAAAATGGATCATGAAATTACTATGAAAAAGTATATGCCAATAAATTTGATAATAATGAAGAAGTGAACAATTAAATAGATCAATATAATTTACCAAGGCTAACCCAGGAAGAAACAGAATTGAAAAAAACAATCACAAACATGGAAATTAAAACGGCAATAAAAGGGCCGGGCATGGTGGCTCGTGCTTGTAAGCTTCAGCCTATGAAGCGGCTGGGGCTAGGGATCGCGGTTCGAGTCCCACCTGGGGTCGGTAGCGAGACCTAGTTCCAAAAAAATAGCTGGGCATGGTGGCGCGCGCCTGTCATCCCAGCTACCTGGGAAGCTGAGGCTGGGGATGGCTTGAGTCTGTGGTACCCCGGGCAACGAGAGCCTGCGGTTCCACAAGCAAAAGTAGCCAGACCTAGTCTCAAAAAAAAAAAAAAACAAAACAACCCCCCCCCAAAAAAAAGCAATAAAAAATCCTTTCAAAAAACAGAGCCAAGGACCAGACAGACTTACAAATGAATTTTATCAAACCACTGAGGAAGAACTAATTCTCACCTTGCCTTAAAAATATTTTAGCTGGGCACCATGGCGTGTGCCTTTAATCGCAGCCCTATGAAGCGAGGTCAACACTAGGAATCGCTTGAGTTGGTCGGCAACATAGCGGGGCAACATAGTGAGACCTAGTCTCAAAAAATAGCTGGGTGTGGAGGCACATGTCTGTAATTCTAACTACTGGGAGGCTGAGGTTGGGAATCGCTTGAGTCTGTGGTACCCTGGGCAATGTGAGTCTGTGGTTCCCTGGGCAAAATAGCAAGACCTCGTCTCAAAACAAACAAACAAACAAACAAATAAATAAATACTTTGAAAATTTTTTCCTTTATTTATTATTATTTTTTTTTTGAGACTAGGTCTCGCTATTTTTGCCAGTGGAACCGCAGGCTCTCATTGCCCGTAGTACCACGGACTCAAGCAATCCCCAGCCTCGGCTTCCCAGGTAGCTGGGATTACAGGTGCGCGCCACCACACCCAGCTGTTTTTTTGGAACTAGGTCTCGCTACGGGCCCCAGGCGGGACTCAAACTGTGATCCCTAGCCCCAGCCACTTCATAGGCTGAAGCTTACAGGCACGAACCACTGTGCCCCAGCTACTTTGAAAAAATTTTTTAAAGTTTTTAAATATTGTCTTTAAAAATATAAGAAAGGGGAATATTCCCTAGTATATTTTATTCTGCCAATATTACCTTAATACCCAAAGCAGATAAAAGCAGTGTAAGAAAAGAAAAATTACATATTAGTGTCACTGATGAACTTTGATGGAAAAATCTTCAATAAAATGTTAGTAAATCAGCTTTCAAAAATTGTACGGACACTTGGAGAAGAGCTCCAGTTCATGCCTGCATGGCAGAGGTCACTGGTGGAGGCTGGGGGGGGCAGGACCTTAGGGTCTCAGGGACTCTGGGTCCAGGGATCTCAGGCTGGGGAAGCTGGCCTGACTCCACATGGGTGTGGGGTGGGCGCTGAACACTTCTGGGGGGTGTGGACTCAGTGTGTGTGTTTGGGATTCCCCCTCTGGTTTACTCCAACCTTAATAGACTTGCACTAGAAATGAAAAATCTAATCTTTCCAGCTGCAGCTATAATGCAGCGGAAAGGAAGTAATAACGGTCCTCCTGGATACTCTTACCACCTGGGTGAGACAAGTACTGTGTTGGGAGCCAGTGAGACAGGAAGGTGAAACCAGCGATTGAAGTGACCTGTCACAGATTTCTACCTGCATTGTCTTTGGCACTGGGGAATCAAACACCAGGCCCACAGTAACGTGCAATGTGAAAGAGGCACCCTCCTTTACCAATCAATGGGGGAAGAAAGTCACCATGAGTGACTTTGGCCCCTTGGCAGGACTGCTAATAACGGAGAGGAGAGGAGGTTGGTTAACCACTGGGGAAGTCTGCCCCAGTAGCGAATGCCTCACTGCCATCATTTGGAGTTGCACTCCTAAAACCAGATAATCAGAACCAGCAACATGTGACAGAAAGGATCCTGGAGAAGTGCACCACACATCTGCCTGACAAGAGGTTCCCAACGTGCTCGGCCTGACTATCTGCCTTGGTTACTCCTGGCGATCTGAGCAGCCTCATCTGTTGCTGTCCAGGAGTGCAAATATGCACGCAGGAAAAAGGAACATAGCTCTAGAAAAAAAGAAGATCAGTGGGCCAAACATAGACCAAGGCTTGCAGCAAGAGGAGCTGGAGTGACCAGAGGGAGGAAGGGGGAAGTTGAAAAATGAGGTTGGGATGGGGAGTAAGGAGTATAGTACAACCCTGCAAACGACCAATATTGTACGATAATTACAAAATAAATTTTAAAAAATGCTAGTAAATCAATTCTACAATATATCACAAGGATTATATATCATGATCCAGTGAATATACAGGAATGCAAAGAGGTTTTAATAAATGTAAATCAATCAATGTAATACACCATATCAACAACTTAAAGATTAAATGTACTATGAATAAAAGCAGAGATAGAGAGATAGTTTTTTTTTGTTTTGTTTTTGTTTTTGTTTTTTTTTTTTTTGAGACCAGGTCTCACTATGTTGCCCGGGGTAGTCTTGAAGCCACGAACTCAAGCCTCTTGCCTCCCTCTTGCCTCCCGGCCTCTTGCCTCCCAACTTGGATTACAGACACTTGCCACCATGCCAGGCAGATTCAGTACATACTTATGATAAACTGGACAACATGGGAATGGAAGAAATTAACTTCAATATGATAAAGACCCTCTTTTTTTTAAGGCTAGGTCTCACTATGTAGCCCTAGGAACTACAACTCTTGTTGCCCGGGTACCACGGCTCAAGATATCCCTAGCCTCAGCTTTCCAGATAGCTGGAATTACAGGTGTGCACCACCACGCCCAGCTATTTTTTGAGACTAGGTCTTGCTATGTTGTCCCGGGTGGGTCTCCAACCCGTGGACTCAAGCGATTCCCAGTATAAGCCTCCCGTCTTAGGTTTGGGATTAAAGCCATGCACCAACGCTGCCGAAGGCCACATATTTTAAACTAATAGCCAATGTAATATTAAATGGTGAAAAACAGAAAGCTTTCTCCTTAAGATCATGGACAAGACAAGAAAGTCCACTGTTACCACTTCTATTTAACCTAGTATTGGTAATCTAGTATTAGTACTTTTGGTCAGAACTATCAGACAAAAACAGGAAATAAAGGAAATTCAAAAAGAGAAATGGTCATTATTCCCTGATGCATTATATATAGAAAATCCTACGGACTCTATTAACAATACAACAAAGTGGCAATTACAAAAGCAACATACAAAAATCTGTAGTTTTTTAGCCGGGCACGGTGGCTTGTGCCTGTAAAGCTTCAGCCTATGAAGCGGTCAGGGCTAGGGATTGCGGTTTGAGTCCCACCTGGGGCCCGTAGCGAGACCTAGTTCCAAAAAAATAGCTGGGCGTGGTGGCGTGCGCCTGTAACCCCAGCTACCTGGGAAGCTAAGGCTGGGGATTGCTTGAGTCTGTGGTACCCCGGGCAACAAGAGCCTGCGATTCCACGCGCAAAAATAGCGAGACCTAATCTAAAAAAAAAAAAAAAAAAAATCTGTAGCTTTTTTATACACAAAGAACACATGAGAAGAAATCAGGAAAATAATTTCATTAACAACATCCTCAAAAAGAATCAAATACCTCATAACTAACTTAAGGAAATGAATCTATAAAATGAAAATTACAAGATATTATTAAAGGACTTAGTGATATAAATGTGGAAAAACACAATACTCATGGACGGGGAGAATTATAATCAAAATAAGTACCTTGCCTAAACTGACATCTAAATTTAATGCAATTCCCATGACAATACCAGCAAAATTTTTTAAAGAAATTGAGCAAAAAATATTAAAATTTCTATGAAACTATAAAAAACCTTGAATAGCAAAAGTAATCCTGATAAAAGAGAGAAAAGGAGGTATCATATTATCTGACTTCAAACTTTACTATAAAGAAACTACTAAAAACAATGTGGTATTGACACAAAAACAGACACTGTGGATCAAAGAAACAGAACTGAGAACCTGGAAATAAATGACGTACATGTACATATCAGTACTTAATTTATGATAAAGCAGCCACTATCATACAGTGGGTAAAGGATTATCTTTAAAAAATGATATTGGGAAAATTGGAAGGCCACACATAAGAGAATGAACTTGGATCACTTTCTAATTCCATGCATGAAAATAAACTCCAGATAGATTAAAGATTTACGTGTAGGACCTGCGGCAATAAAATACATAGAAGGAAACACTGACACTATGTTCCATGACATCAACGAAAGATGGTTTAGGAGACTTGATCTCTATGGCAAAGGAAATGAAAGCAAATATAAACAATTGGGATTACTTCAAGTTAAAAAGCTTTTACAAAGTTTTTTTGTTTTTTTTTGTTTTTGTTTTTGAGACTAGGTCTCGCTATTTTTGCCAGTGGAACCGCAGGCTCACGTTGCCCGGGGTACCACGGACTCAAGCAATCCCCAGCCTCAGTTTTGCAGGTAGCTGGGATTATAGGCACGTGCCACCACGCTCAGCTATTTTTTTGGAACTAAGTCTCGCTACGTTGCTCTGAGCCGGACTCGAAACGCGAAAGCTGGTCCCCGCCGCGGCTTCCTAGGTTGCAGCTTACAGGCATGCACCACCGTGTCCGGCGCAGCTTTTACATAGTTGTATATACACATATGTATGTATTTGTTTGTATGTGTGCATATATATATAAAAATAATTCACATATTATATAACCAATACAGGGTTATTATCCAAGATACATGAAAAATGCACACAATTTAACAATGGGAAAACAAACAGCCCAATGAACAAATAGGTAGCAGAAATGAGCAATCACGAAAAAGAATATCCAAAAAGCTGACAGATTCATGAAAAAACGTTCATTAACACTTTCAATATGAGATGCAAGTTAAAAGCACAATGAGAAACCATCTCATACCCATGAGAATGGTACATATTAAAAAGAGAGGAACTCTATTACTGCTGCAACCATTATAGAAAGTAAGCTGAATTCATCTTGAAAAACTAAAAATGGAAATACTATAAGTGACCTTGTAATTCAACCTAGGGCATTTACCCAAGGAATATGAAACAACACGTACACACATACACAAAATCTCTGCAATGTTTACTGCAGTACTATTTGTAATAGCTAGGAAGTGGAAGCAGCCTAAATGTCCTCTAATGAACAATCATCAAGAACATACTTGATATATATCAAGAAGATGTAGTACATCCACACTGTAGAATATTATTCAGTTGTAAGGAAAGATAAAATGCAATAATTTGCAACAAAATGGAGGTAGTTTGAGGCATTATGTACAGTAAAGCAAGTCAGAATCACAAAAACATACTGATGATTTACATAATGATTTGACAAAATAAAATACTTGTAAAAACTATAGACATTAATAAACACAGTGAGGACTTTGAGTTAAGAGAGAGGGAGGGAGAAGGGAATAGGGGAGAAGTGGTGACAAAAATAAATAAATGCATCCTAATAACCCCCCCAAACCCAAAAGAACCCCAAAGTAAACCATAAAGTCTCTATCAAAACAGTTTCATGATGTTAACATAAAGTGGAAAATATGAGATATGCCACTTGGAGATTGTGATTAGATCTTTAACTCCACAGGTCATCCTTAGGTGGTATGAAATAATGTAAATCCAGTTATTTTGCCAGTTTGCAGAAATCTACCAGATATATTATTTCTGGTTAGTATATCTTTGATCTGTTGCTCTTTTAAAAAAGTACTGAAGGGCTGGGCACGGTGGCTCATGCCTGTAAGCTTCAGCCTATGAAGTGGCCGGGGCTAGGGATCGTGGTTCGAGTCCCACCTGGGGCTGGTAGCGAGACCTAGTTCCAAAAAAACAGCTGGGTGTGGTGGCGCGCGCCTGTAATCCCAGCTACCTGGGAAGCTGAGGCTGGGGATTGCTTGAGTCTGTGGTACCCCGAGCAATGAGAGCCTGCGGTTCCATGGGCAAAAACAGCAAGACGTAGTCTCAAAAAAAAAAAAAAAAAAAGTACTGAAATAAAATAACAAAAATAAGTATACGGGAAAGTTACCTTGGAACTTTCAGACATGTGTACTTACATGAAAGGTTACATTTACTTAATAGTTTGTCTATAAGAAAGTTCTGTTATCTGGACAATCTGGAGAATTTTAGGAATTAGAATTGCTAATAACAAAGTTCTTTAAATATACACTCTTTACACAAATATAGTTTTGAAAATTGTAGTCAGTACAAAATGTTAGCCGTAGAAAAGAAAAAGCAACATGACTGTTAAGCATATTGATGAGGACAGATCTTTCAGAGTTGCTTAAAAATAGCCCTTCCTGTGAATGACATAAGTTTGTCTTTTTTGATTGATGAATAATATTCCATCATGTACATATACCACAGCTTTCTGTACCATTTGACTATTTTGGGGCATTCGGGTTGCTTCCATATCCTGGCTATTGTAAATAGTGCTGCAATAAGCATCCTGGTACAGGTGTCTTTTTTGGATTAGAGTTTTTGTAACCTTTGTGCAAATTCCTAGCAGTGGGATTACTGGATCAAAAGGGTCCCATTTTCAGTAGTTTAAAGGTCCTCCACACAGCTTTCCATAGTGGCTGGACCAGTTTGCATTCCTGCCACCAGTATAAAAGTGTCCCTTTCTCTCCACATGCATTCCAGCACTTGTTGGTGCCTGTTTTATTGTTTTTGTTTTTGTTTTGATATGGGCCATTCTTACTGGTGTAAGATGGTATCTCATTGTGGTTTTGATTTGCATTTCCCTGATTATTAACGATGTTGAGCATTTTTTCATATATCTGTTGGCCATTTGTATTTCCTCTTTGGAGAAGAGTCTTTTTAGATCTTCACCCCATTATGTCATTTGCAGCAACATGGCTAGGCTAGAAGAAATCATGCTAGCAGAAATAAGCCAGAAAGGCAAAGAGAAATACAGGATGGTCACATTTACATGAGGGAAAAAGGGGAAACAAACAAACACACAAAAAAATTAAAACGAACTCTCAGCAAAATTGAAGCATAAGAGCTAGAGAGTGGGATGGGGGGGGAATGAGAATGGGTGGGACACAAAAGAATAGAACCTGGGATAGATAATGATGTAAAATAAAACAAATAATAAAAAATTAAAAACAAATAATCAGCATCCTTCAAGTGGGCAATCTGTTACACTGAGGTCACCTTTGAATTAAGTGAACATAATACACATAATACTTCAGTTACTATTACCAAAAAAAAGTCCTTCCTGAAGTTTGTGCTTTATGGATTTGACCATTCATCATTCTACTTTCCTTAACTTCTTCTGTACCCGCTTTTCAATACAGATGGGATTAATCCTTCCTTCCAAAGTCTCCATGTATCATCTTTTCTCTTTGCCTGACTTTATAGCTCATAAAATGCGAGTAGTAATGGCTTTCAGGCTCTGTTTTGACATGCTTAGAAAAATGCAGGACAGCCAGTCAGAGCTAAAGACTGCTCTGTTTATTCACAGAGACCAGGCAGAGAGGACACTGGGAATTCAGGGAAGGGCAGATGATCACTACCTCCTTATATCTGTCTTGGTGGGGAGCTAGCCTCTGGATAAAAATTATGTTGGGGGGTGATGGTAGAGGGGAATGGTGGAGCTGGGAAGGGAAAGCTTGAAATTCCCTCTTTAAATTATTGTGTTGATGATATCTACGTTGCTCCAAGTTCTCTTGTGGCCTTTCCACGTTTTAAACCTGCTGAGGCCGGGCATGATGGCGCATGCCTGTAAGCAGCAGCCTAGGAAGCCGCGGCCGGGCCCAGGGATTGCGGTTCTAGTCCCACCGGGGGCATTATTTTTTTATAGTTCCAAAAAAACATAGCTGGGCGTGGTGGCGTGCACCTGTAATCCCAGCTACCTGGGAAGCTAAGGCTGGGGATTGCTTGAGTCTGTGATACCCTGGGCAACGTGAGCCTGCGGTTCCACAGGTAAAAATAGCGAGACCTAGTCTCGAAAACAAAACAAAAAACAAAACCTGTTTAATAATATTCGAAGTATTCGACTAAACTCTGGTGTCATTACTTCCTTTAATCTCCAGAAAATAACCATTTACACTGTGGGGCAAAAAAAAGATTTGCTGTAGCACATGCATTATAACGCACAAATATGAACGCAGTTTTGAAAGCTTCTTCAACAATATCAATTTTATTTTTTTCATAATACTTGCCAGTTTGTGTGGAAGGCAATATAATTCATTCACCTCAGGAAATTTTAAGACGTCCTCCCCCTAAAAGGGATATCGTCGCGTCTGGTTCAACCCTTCCTGTCGCCTAAGGGGGCGGGCTCATACGTCACATTATGGGCGGGGCAGGACTGTTCTAAATCAGTCTGGTAGGGGGACTTTTTTATTGGGAGAAGGCTGAGCTGGGCAATAACCTTCTTCTTCCCCCACTTTTAATTTACCTAGACATTATTTAAAATGTACGAAAGCACCTGTGAGAGCCGACAGACACCTCTCTACAGCCACGAAGAGAGCGGCGGAATCCCTCCCGGTGGCTGCTCCACCCAGTGGCCGCTTCCATTTTGCGCTGGGTGGCCTGACTTTAGGGAAATGGAGAAGAGTCGGCTTTAGAGACCGCCAAAAGGGCGGCCCCATGACCCCGTTAGGAGGCTCGGTGCGGCTCGTGCTGGTGTTCAGCGGGAAGAGGAAATCCGGAAAGGACTTTGTGACCGAGGCGCTGCAGAGCAGGTGTCCGTGGGGCGGAAAGGAGAAAAAGGGGCGGGAGGGGGGGTGGCGGAGGAGGAGACGATCCCTTCATCACTTGACACGGGCCGAGGGGGTGCCTTTGGGTGTTCCGAGTAGGGGTCCTGTGGTTGTAGTGGAGCAGGAGCGCTGGTGGAGGGCGGTGAATCGCATAAAGCGGCAGTGTACGCACGCCCATCGCAAAGAATTCGGCTGCCATCTCTCCAAAGATGTTAAAATGTAGATCTCGCTCAAAGAAATATTATTAACAGTTACGACAGAGGCATTTTTCTCTACAGCCATTCTCAAGCCTCAGAACGAAGAGTGGAAACACAGATAAAAGATTTTCCCACGATCGTACCCCTTTCGGGTCTGACTTCTAACAAATTGTTGCCCAGCACACCACGTAGGAACAGGAGTTTATTGAAACAATCTTTATTATGTGCCGAGCACTGAACGTGTATATTATTTCATTTCATCCTGCAGAACTCTTTGTTTGTACGATATGTTGCTATTACTCAGAATCTCTGTGTCGCAGATGAGCATCTGACAAGTTAAAAAAAGGAAAACTAAAACCAAACTTGCCAGGGACACATAGGAAGTGGTAGACAGATCCAGGATTCACATTCAGCTTTATTTTTTTAAATTCTTTTTTTTTTTTTTTTTTTTGAGACTAGATCTCCCTATGTTGCTCGGGGAACTGCAGACTCTCTTTGCCTGGGGTACCCGGGACTAAGCGATACCCAGCTTCAGCCTCCCAGGTAGCTGGGATTACAGGCACGCACCACCACACCCAGCTTTTTTTTTGAGACTAGGTCTCGCTATGTTGCCCCAGTCGGATCTCCAACCCTTAGACTCAAGCGATTTCCAGTTTCAGCCTCCCGACCTAGGCTGGGATTACAATCCCGCATGCCACCGTGGCCGGCTTCAACTTTATTTTTAAATTTTATTTAAATTTTTATAGTTTATTTATTTTTAAATTGATTGCATATATATGTATATATATATGTATGTATTTGCTTACAGATTCAGCTTTACCATGGCTCCAAGGAATGAATTTTCCTGTTTTATCACATTACCTTCCCAAATAATACCTTTCACTCAGTATTTTGCTGGGCTGTAGAGCCAGTGAAAAGTGAAAAAGGGGACGAGGGCTACACTCTTCTTGAAGGCCAGTATGGTGGGGTGTAACAGTAGGCTGCTTTCAGGTGCCACAAGGGTTCTAAGTGCTCAGGGTAGAGGGTGCCGCCTGAAATTTTCACCACTAAGTTTCCTAAGTGCTAAGTTTCCTTACCTCCAGAGAACAGTCAGTGAAATAGTGGTTAGGAGCACAGACTCTGTAAATAGACTGCAGGATTTCAAATTCTGCCTCACTTGCTGTGTGTACACAGCTTTCATCCACTCTATGCTTCAGTTTTGTCATCTTGGAGATGGGGATAATATGAGGATGATAGTAAGGATTAACTGAAATCATGCATGTGAAGGGCTGACAACAATTTTTGGCACCTAGCAAAGGCTTGGGAACTAAATGCTGGCTGTTATTTTGTGTCCCCCTGCTGACTTCATTACTTGCAATATTTTTTTGTTTTTGAGACTAGGTCTCGCTATTTTTGCCCTTGGAACCCCAGGCTCACGTTGCCGGAGGTATCAGACTCAAGCAATCCCCAGCCTTGAGTCTGATAGCTGGTAGCTGGGATTACAGGCGTGCGCCACCACACCCAGCTATTTTTTGGGACTAGGTCTTACTGTGTTGCCCCGGGCAGGACTCGAACCGCGATCCTAGCCCCAGCTGCTTCATAGGCTGAAGTTTACAGGCACGAGCCACCATGCCCAGCTACAATGTTGTTTTGGGCAAGTCAGTTCTCATAAAACCTGTTTCCTTATTTGAATCATGGAAATAAGGGCTCCTATGTTACTATGTCAGTAGTGAAGTGGATATGTGAACATCTCAAGGTTGTCTCCTGTATCACTCATATTTGTATTACTTTGATCCCAATATAATATCCAATAAATAGTTGGTTGAACAAATTGAACTGTTGAATGAATAAATTACTTCTGTTGTAATGACCTATTCAATGGACACTGAGATATCCCTGGAAGTGAGAGTTTGTTCAGGGACCCAGCAGTAATCCAGTCAGGATATTGCAGGCAGAGATGTCCACATAGTAATTAAAATTTTATTTGTTTTACCTATTAGTTTCAGAACTCTTTCACATTCAAGTTTTATAATAATCTTGTGGGAGACAAACAGAAACAGTTATCCCCATTTTACAGATGAGGAAATAGGGTCAGGAAAGTTGAGAGCGACAGAGTTACATAACTAAGAATAGCATAAACGGGGCTCCAACCCTCTGGACTCCTCTTCTGGGGCCCCAAGTGCTAGATTAACTGGACTTGGTTCTCCCTGTCCCACAGACTTGGAAGCGATGTCTGTGCCATCCTGCGTCTCTCTGGTCCACTCAAGGAGGAGTATGCTCAGGTAGGTGGCAGCTCTATGGCCTCTGGTGGGTAGAAGGAGCCTATTGCTGGGCTTTGGTTGCTATGGCTGTCATCCAAGTCACTAACAGAACCCCTGTGACCACTGCTGGCAGGTGGTGGCCAGGAGTTTGGTTATCTGTGGGTGGGCATTTTGGGAACAATTTTAGCTTTAACTGTTTCCCCATTGGCCTCACTCACTTCATTTCCCAGAGTGTGTTCAAGAAAATCAGTTCAGGTTGGCTTTCTTTAGCTGCAAGTTTGCAGCTCTGATACCCTCAGATTAATGTCAGGGCCGACAGATGTCCCTTTACGCAGAAAGGATGACACGACACATTGCTACTCTCTCCCCTGGCTCAGCTGTCCTGTTACAACCACAAGAATTGCGACCTTAGAAGTTTAGTCACAATCATTGTCAAGACAGATTAAGTGAAAAAAGTGAGATGTAGAATAATTAGAGAATTCTACACATTTCTAAAAAATGGAGAACAAAAATTGGAAACATGCTCATATCTCTAGTCATTCAATGTCACTGTGGCCTTGTTAAGCACTGTTTCAAGTGCTTGGGATGAGTATGAACCTGAGACTACAGTTGACCCTTGAACAATGCAGGGGAAGTGTGGTGATTGGAACTAACCCCACTTTTGCAGTTGAAAACTGCATATAAAAAAAACCCCTGTATATAAGTTTTGACTCCTCCTAAACTGTATTAGTGATAGTCTGCTTTTACCTTGAGACTTACTGGTATTAATTTATGTTTAAGGTCTTGTATGTTATATGTATTATATACTGTTTTCTTGTACTAAAGTAAGAGAAAAAATATTATTAAGAAAAGCATAAGGAAGAGAACATACATCATCACAGTACTAAAATATATTTATTGATACTGAAAGTTTACATTGTTAAGAAGAGGAATTGTCTATTGGTATCCACATCAGTATATATAACACTATAGTTGTCATAGGTTTTACTAGCAGCAGACATCAAAAATGAAACGATAATGTGAAAAATAAATTCATGTTTATCTACAGATGTAACAACTCATGCACTGGTGATGAGAAACAAGCAGGGCTTGCTTCATGTCTTAGTCTCTATATGAAAATTAGTGTGACAGTATTTCAGCCATTAAATTTATGTGTATCTTATCATAGTACATGATAAAATAGACTTATCTACCTTTTCTGAAATTTTTTGATGTTTCTAGGCCATGTTTGAGAGTTTTTTCAAATTGTCAAGAATCTCCAAAAACATTATTCCAATATATTTATTGAAAAACATCTATGTGCAAGGAAACCCACATGATTCAAACCCATATTGTTCAAGGGTCAGCTGTACATGGGAGACACCTCCAGGGAGGGACCTGTGTGGCTGGGAGACAGCAGTGGAAGGGGTTTTTTTTCATTGTAAATGAATGTGTATTTTTTGAATTTTGAACCATGTACATTAAAAAAAGTAAAATAGAATTGCTAAACCTGGATTTAAAAAATAAACAGGAACTTTTGGAAATTTAGATGTCAGAGAGGGAAACTAGAGAATGATATTCACTTTGTGTCCAATGAAAAGTGTCCTTGTCCCCTGTTTCTGCCCTTGACCTTGAGGTCCAATCTTCTGGGCACCTGTGGTTATAGCCTCTTGGTCAGTTGGCCTGTGTCTAGGCTTCTGGGGCCATTGAAGAGTTTATCCACCATTTCCATATGGCAGCCCTGTCTTCGTGGGAAGCATTTCTGTGTACCTGATGTATGCTTGGGTGCTCTCCCACTGCCATTTGTTGACAGCAGTATGAGAGGCCTAGGGATAGCAGAATCTGTGGTTTTGCATTTATTTATTTATTTACTTACTTACTTATTTTGAAACTAGGTCTTGCTATGTTGCCCAGGGTTGTCTCGAACCCATGAACTCAAGTGATTCCTGGCCTCAGCCTCCCAGGTAGCTGGAATTACAGTCATGCACCGCCACATCTGGCTGGTTTTTGCATTCATTTAATGGGAACTTTACCAAGTGAAGTCAGATGCAAAAGTTCCCAACTGTGACTTGGGGGAGATTCAACTTTCCCCAGGGGACCTGGGTGCCACTGAAGAACTTCAGGAGCAGCTAGAAAGTCACTGATCCTCCAGGATTCTTAAGTCAGACCTGCTGCAGACTCCTGAGCCATGTCAAGGTGGGGGTGGGGAGGAATTTACATTTTTAAAGCCACAGTAGGTGGACCGGGCATGGTGGCACATGCCTGTAGGGGACAGCCTAGGAAACTGGGTCCAGGGATTGGGGTTCGAGTACCGCCAGGGGCACATAGCAAGACCTAGTCCCCAAAAAATAGCTGGGTGTGGTGGTGTGTGCCTCTAATCCCAGCTACCTGGGAGGCTGAGGCTGGGGATTGCTTGGGGCAACGTGAGCCTGTAGTTCCACAGGCAAAAATAGCGAGACCTAGTCTAAAAAAAAAAAAAAAAAGCCATGGTAGGTGACTGGCAGAGCAGCCTGCCCTGCCATTTAGAAGTTGAAGCACAACTCCACCCCTACTCCCTTTCCAGATCAAATCCAAAGTTAATCAGTGCATTGATTACTTAAATCACAGTGGGAAATATGACTGACAGGCAGGCTATGATTCTCCTGGTGACTCTTCTTCCCCTGTGGCAAAGGGTACCTGGGAACTGGTGTATAAGCAGGAGGTGACTGCTGGCCTCACTTTGGAGGAGAAATGTAGGGGTGTGATTTTGGATGACTCCTCAGTTTGCAGATGGAGAAACAGTCTGAGGGGGGACGGTCTACCTGTAGTTAGCTCAGGTAGGTGGATCATGAACTGAAACTTTCTTTCTCCTGGGCTCTCAGGTGGACCCTTCTTCCTTATTAGTCCCTAGAGTAGAGGTCAGATCTGCAAACTACTTCCCGCCTGGTCAAAGCAGCCCTTTCTGTATCTGGGTATGGAGGGCCCAGCAGTGTGGGCTTAGAGAGGGGACAAACAATGTCTGAAGAGCTTGTGGGAGGACATGGGGAGTGGTGTTTTCAGATTTCCCACTATAGTTAAAGGCTAAGCCTGTGTTCAGGGGATGCAAACTAATTTCAGGATTAGTATAAGCCAGAAATAATTGGGAAGGTAAAATGGTTGCAAAAGAGAAAATCACATCACACGTTTTAAAGACAAACTGAAACAATTTCTGGGTTATCTTGATACCTTTCTTCCAGCTGCTATTTTGGGATTTCTTGGTCTCTAGAGCTCTTTCCTCTGCAGGCCTCTGTCCTGGAGAAACCTCATTAGTCTGTTCAGGGACCCTGGAAGAGAGATGGACTTTCCCTTCTCTCAGGAGACACTAGTGAGGTTGAGAGGCTGATTGCATAGACATAATGATGTGTTTTGGACAGGAACACGGCCTGAACTTCCAAAAACTCCTGGATGCCAGCGCCTACAAAGAGATCTATCGGAAGGACATGATCCGCTGGGGGGAGGAGATGCGCCAGGCTGACCCAGGCTTCTTCTGCAGGAAGATTGTGGAAGGTGTTTCCCAACCCATCTGGGTAAGCCGGCTCTGTGGCATTAAGAATATGCATTTCCCCAGCCCTCTGCCTACCCCATGTAGATCTTGGATGTGCTAGTTTCTCTCTCTCTCTGCTGCACCATTGGGATCAAGCCCTGACTCACTCTCTCATGGCAGCTCCCACCCTAGTTCCACCTTTGGTTCCTGTCCCCTTGGATCCAGTCACCACACAGCAGACAGAATGACCTTTTAAAACAGACACCAAGTCATATCACTCCTCTCTTTAGAAAACCTTGTCCCATTGTTTTCATGACCAAAATCAAAATCCTTAATGTGAACTTCTGGACCTTGAATGGTTCACCTTCTGCTACCCATTTAACCCCTATATTCCTTAAACTCAGCCTTCTCTATGTACTTTGGAAAATCCAAGCTTCTTTTGGAACCAGGGCCTCTGCCCAGTTGTCCTGCCTGCTTGGACTGCCCTTTCTTTCTCTTTCACCTGGTGGATGTCAACCCAGTTTGCAGAGAGCCTCCACAGGAAAGGCCTCCTTTGTGCCCATGTCTCGGCTGGTGCTCCCATGGCGCCTTCTTCTCTTCCTTCCTTTTTCTCTCTGTCAGCCATTGTTAACTGCTTGACCCAGGTATGGTTCCAGCTGCTGGGGACAGGCTATTGCAAAATTGCAAAGAAATCGCTAATCTCTGGATACTTACATGTAGCTGGGGGTGAAGGGAGTTGGATGCTGGATAGAGAACATATCAGATGGAGATAAACATAAAGGAACAAAGTGAAATAGGCCTGAGGAGGCCTGGGGTTAGGTTGCTACTTTGTTTATTTTTCAATTGATTGCATGCATATACACACACACATTTTTTTTTTTTTAATATTATTGGGGTTGCTACTTTATTAAGAGTGTTAGGGAAGATAGGCTGACATTTGAGCAGGATCTGAGAAAGAAGTAAGGGAGGAAGGTGAATGGCTGTGTAGGGAAGTAGCTTCCACAAAGGGAAAGGGGACTGTAAAGGCCCCATGTGGGATGTGTCTGTCATGTCTGCTCAGACCAGGGGCTATGTGGGTAAAAGTCATGGGAGTCAGATCCTGCAGGTTCCTTGGAAGAGCTTGGATTTGACTAAGTGAGACAAGGACCCTTGGAAGGTTTGGGAGGAGGGGAGACACAAGCCTGTTTAAGGTCGGAAAGGCTTTCTTGGGTTCTGGGTAGATGGTGTCCATGTCAGCAGACAGGCCAGTAGAGGATGCTTTTCTGAAAGGTGAAGTGGAGGTGGCTCATCTCAGAGTGGTCAGGGAATGGATACAAGGGCTTGATTCTGGTCTGATTTTGAAGATAGAATCAAAAGGCTTTTCTGGTACCTGGCTAGGTGTGTGAGGAAAGAAATGGTACCAAACTGCTGGAAAAATAGACTTAATATTTTCTGAGACAAGGAAGGTGTAGGGCGAACAGGCTGATGAGAAAATCAGAGGACCAGTTTTGGTCATGTCAAGGTTGAGATGTACATTGATGTGGACCATGGTTACAGGGTCTCAGTGAGGCTACTTGTTTAGTGTGTGTCTCTGCCACTGGACTGCAAGCCTAGCAGAACAAGCACCAGCTATGTTCTGCTCACCACTGTATCCCCAGTGCCCAGCACACAGTAGGTGCTTGTTGTAGTTCTTGTTAGTCACTGGGTGAACAAGCAGTGTGGGTGAGGAGAGCTGGCTTGTTTGTTCATTCATTTGACAAACGTACTTTTCTGCTCATTGTGCATCAGACAGGGCACAGGGACTAGGAGACAGCAACGAATGAGACAAACTCCTTTCCCTCATGGGGCTGTATCTGGGGAGACAAACAAACTACCAACTAATAGCATGATGATTTTAAGTGCACTTAGTGCACAGAGAAAAATAGTCATCAGGATCATGAGACTAGGTTGGGAAGCAGACTGGTGGGGCACACCTGTCCAGGTGCCCCTTGAGCAGAGACCTCTGTGGAAGAAGGGGGCTACCTTGTGTTTGCCCAGGCAGAGGCAGTAGCATGTACGAAGGTCCAAGAAGGAGAGGTAGTTGGCACGTTTGAGAATTGCCGCGGATCAGTGGCTGCTGTGGAGTAGAGGAAGGTAAGACAATGGGAGACATGAGGTGGGTCTTGTACTGTCTTGTAAACTGGGATGAGAGCTTCGGGTTTTATTGGAATGATGGCACTTTATTATTATTATTTTTTTCTAGAGACTAGGTTTTGCTGTTGCCCGGGGTAGTCCTGAACCTGTGGATTCAAGTGATCCCTAGCTTCAACCTCTCAGGTAGCTGGGATTACAGGTGCATGCCACCACGTCTGACTGTTCTTTTTAGAGACTAGGTCTCATTATGTTGCTCCAGGCAGGTCTCAAACTCCCGGGTAGGTCTTGAACCCCCGGGTGGGTCTCCAAACTGCAAGCTCAAGTGATTCCTAGTATTGGCCTTGCTCTGTAGGCTGCAATTAAAGGCATGTGCCCTGCCCCTGGCTTTTTATTAGAATGATGGGAAGGGAGCCATTGAGTGGTTTAGGAAAAGTGATTGTTGGCCTGTGACTCATACTGTGAATAACAAGAACTTAACTCACCAAAAAAAAAAAAAAAAAAGGATTGACAAAAGTTAGATTTGTGTTTTAAACCAGGAAGCCTGTTAGAGTATCTTTGTTTCTGGCCTCAATTTGCTCATCTGTAAGTTGAGTACGTGGAATTGTTGGTCTACTTCAAGGCCTGCCATCTTTCAGCACACTGATGACCTACATGGCTGCCGGCCACTGTCTGCCCTTGACAGTGTGGGCTCTGGCCTGCAGTGATGTGGGGTATCTATCTCTGACAGTTGTTCACCCCAACTGTCATCCTGGTTGGGTTTGGGGCTACATTTGCCTGGATTCTGCAGTCCTCCTCCCAGCCCTGTGTTCCTGCTTATCAAGAGTGATGCTGGCTCCTCCTTGCTCTCCCCCCTCCTTCCCTGTATTGCGCCTTGCACTATGTCCTATTGGTAACTTGGCTGTGTCCCTTCCCTGCAGCTGGTCAGTGACGCACGGAGGATGTCGGACATCCAGTGGTTCCAAGAGACCTACAGCTCTGTGACACAGACGGTCCGAGTGGTGGCCTCAGAACAGAGCCGGCAGCAGCGAGGCTGGGTGTTCACGCCAGGTCTGTTGCTCACAACCTTTGCCCCCAAGGCTGGCGCATAGGTCAGCCACGCCTTCTGCAAACCAGGCCATCTACTCGAGTGCTTGAGGTCTCCTGCTTGCTTGCTGGCAGGTTGTGAGGGAGTGAGAAGGATCATAAAAGGAAGCCAGAGGCCTGGGCTCAAGAGTATCTCCTGGTTAGAAAGTGGGCCTGGAGAAGGTATCCCTGGGGGACTTTGGGTGCCTCACTTACCCTCTGCCTCACAGGGCTGTTTTCACAGGGCAGTGGACTTTTGGAGGTCTGCCTGCAACCCAACCCACTGGTCCTTCAGCTTTGCTTTTCCACCAGGGGCGGGTGTGCTAACAGCAGGTCAGAGGGCAGGCCTGGCACTGGCAGCCCTCACTTCAGTTTGATTAATGGTGTGTGGGGTGGCACGTGGGGAAGCTCTACTTGGTGCTTAGTAGTGCCAGCTCAGACCTGCTGTGTGGCTACTCAGAGGCATAGCTCAGGCCTCTTTCCTTCCCTTGGCCCCTGTGACTCAGGGACCTTCAGGCCCAGTAGATCTGACTCCTCCTAAGGGCTGCTCAGTTCCCAGGCACCCACCTAGGCCAGGCCTGGGCTAAGTGCCCTCTGCTTGCTTTCTCACTATGTCATCACTTTACACTCTCCAGGTCCATGTGTTGTCACTGTTCTCCTTGGGACATGAGAATGGCGCACACTGCCACCCAGGAGTGTGATCAAATCTCTGATTACATCAGAGATTTAGGGATAGAAATCGACAGAACCGGGTTCATGTAAAATGAAAATGCAAACCCGTTTTGGGTTGTCTTTGAATTTAGATGACCCTGCCCTCCACACTGCCCTCCACAGGCAGTGTTGAGTGAAGAGATAGTCAGCCTGATAGTCTGGGGGTTCGGTGGGCTGCTGAACCTACTATCTGGTGTTTCAAGGGTGGGTCAGTGATGCTGGATTGGGTGAAGCTTGATGGGGTTGGGGGTGGGTGGCAAAGGAGGGTGGCTTCTTCTGGAGCCAGTAGACCTGATGTCCAGTGTTTCTCTGGTCAACTGGGACCTGACCTTGCCTTGCCTCTTTCACAGGGGTGGACGACGCTGAGTCAGAGTGTGGCTTGGACAGCTTTGAGGCCTTCAACTGGATTATTGAGAACCACGGAGATGTACAGTACCTGGAGGAGCAGTTGGAGAGCTTGGTAGAATTTGTCCGCTCCAAACTGTAGTCCCAGGTCCTATGAGGCACCAGGGTCTCCAGGGTGATGGTGGGCTGACTCCTGGACACATGGTTGCCGAGGCTGGGCAAAGTCGGGGAGCAGATAGAGGGCCTAAATCACGAGTTCTGGAGGATGGAGATGTTAGACTAGTCAGGAAACCCCCAGAGGCCTCTGTCTCTGGAGATGACAGTCCTACCTCTTTCGGAGATTTAAAGCAAAGGGGAGTGAATTGGAGCTTAGAGCAGAAGCATGGCTTTCCCCATGGTGCCAGGCCTGTCAACCTATTGTGGCCTTGCCTCCTTTTCAGATGTTCTCAGCCCTCCTCTCTGGATGGGAGTCTGGGCTCCTCAGTAGATACAATAAACCTTGGAGCACATTCTCTGAGCTCAATGTGGTCATTTCCCAGAGGCCAGCCTACTTTTTGTGGATCTCAGAAGGGCCTGGAATGTGTTGTGCTGATAGTGACTTCAGCATGGATCAGGTAGGTGACTGGCTTGCTTATGTAGGCAGGTAGGATAGGGGTCTGAAAGTCTCATCTGGATTGGCCCCCAGAGAGTCTCAGTGTCTCACAGAAACTACACCCACAAGTTCCCAGGGGGATTGAAATGCTAGGGCGGGGCAGAGACACCAAAGATTGATGGCCCTGATAACCACTGTGTGACCTGGGCAGGTCACATCACAGAGATCCTCAACCTTCTCCTGGAGGGTCTGGCATGTGACTGCTTGTATTTACATTGCCTTATACAATTTCTAGATTTCTTCTAGATGCTTCATGACTGTACTATGAAATGGGCAAGGAGAATATTTCCATCTGCATTTAGCAGATGATCCAGAGAAGTAAGTCAATTCGCCCAGGGTTCAGGGTCAGTGAGAGTTAGGAGTGCTGGCCACTTGCCTCCGGCCACATTCCTTTTGGGTTGTGCAAAGTGCATGGCCCCTTGCCGTCCTCAGGCCTGGACTGAGCACCCCAACTCTGGAGCCTTGACTTTATTCTCTCCCACAAATTCTGTGGGTTCTTACCGATAAGGGAATTATGTTAAGTTTCATAAGGATAAGGGAATTTCATCAGTTTCAATGTGACTCAAACTGAACCTTGCACATTTCTGTCCAAATCTCTTTCTCCCTCTATCACCTTTTTCCTATATTAGTTCCTTGGTTCTTCTAGTTAGATAACTCTGCCAACTTGACAGTGGGTATGGACTCTTCCACTCCCCTGACCTCTATGATTAGTCCCACAGTTTCTTCCCCCCCCAAAACCCCTTTTCTTCCTTCTGGGATTCCCACTGGAAGGTGAACTCCCCGAGCTCCAGGTTGTGTCTATCTTGTAATCGTAACCCTGGCTCTTGGGGCTGTGTTGGCCTATAGTAGGCATTGAGAAAATAGGTGTAATTGAATTCTCTGTGAGGCAGGACTACAGAAGTCATGCTAGGGTCAAGTATGTGCCAGCTCCTGGGGCAGTCCAGGCAAGGATGTCCTGGGATGAGGGCACAGTGCTCCATCAACCCAGGCAACGTAGATTCCCAGCCTCCTTTCCTCAAGGCCCTACAGATGTCCTCTTTGGCACTAACTTCAGATTCGTTAGTGCCTTAGGGTAATTCTGTGCCTCTCCCTAAGCTGAGAGCTCCTTGTGACCTACTCACCTTTGTGTTCCCAATGCCTGGCACCTAGCTAGGGTAGATACGGCCAAAGGTGAGCAATGATAAAACTGAGTGGCCACCATGCACCATCTATCATAGTAGCTAATTTAAATATATCCTCAGATAGAGTTTTTAGAGTGAATGAGAAAAAAAAATGAAAGAAGAGTTTTGATCAAACTTCAAATTCAGGTGCTGTTTTAATGGCTGTTGCCTTGGTAGTTTTAACAACAGTGCTTTTTCTGGATCGCCATTGGCTAGGCATTGTACCAAAGTCTTTCATATGGGGGTAGACATTTGCGTTCTCATTCTGGGGAACAGTTACAGAACCCTTGTGGTGCCCCACCAAGGGTACACTCCCAAGTGCAAAGCCAGTCCTGGGGCCCATCTGCCTCCAGAACCTGTGGCAGGAAGGGTCTCCCCAAGCAGTGTGCCCTTCAGTGGGAGGAATTGTGCTGGTACCTCTTTAATTTTGACAGCATCTGCTTCTTGCCTGCACAGGCAGAGTCAAGCTCTACATGAATGTGAACCTAGACAATGAGGCAGCAGAATAAGAGGCCACTGCTCTTTCTCCCAACTTTATTGAGGTATCAGACATAGAACATATGTAACTTTAAGGTATACAGCATGTTGGTTCCATTCATGCATAGACTGCAAGGTGATTACCATAAAATGAGATTAGTTAGCACATCCATCAGTTCACATAGTCCCCTTGCTTTGTGTGCATGGTGAGAACTTTTTATTTTTTATTTTTATTATTTATTTATTTTGGTGAGAACATTTTAGATCTACTCTCTTAGAAGCTTTCAAGTATGGAATGTAGTATTGATTATAGTTGCCATGCTCTGTACAGATCCCAGAGCTTACTCAACCTTATTCCATCCCACATACTAGTGAGCTCATGGTATTCTTTCTGATGTAATGTAATGTCTTTGAGGTCCGCTCATTTGTAAAGGATTTCCTTTTCTTTTCTGATGAAGACTATTCTGTGTGTGTGTGTATGTGTGTGTGTGTGTGTGTGTGTGTGTGTGTAACACTTCTTTTTATCTGTTTATGTTTTGATGGACACTTAGTGTCCACAAGAAATATGACCCTATGTCTTGTTTTTTGTGAGTAATGTTGCATTGAACATGCATATAACTCTTTGACATAGTGATTTTATTTTCTTCAGATACACCCTAGCAGTGGGATTACTGGATGATAAGTGATGGTTATTGTTAAGTTTAAACATCAAAGATTTGAAGGTGAAGCAGAGAAGAGGAGGTGTTGCTGGTGGGTCTTATATACCCTGGGAGAAGTGCTGACCTGGCTCCTGG
The DNA here is from genome assembly GCA_004024945.1 of Uropsilus gracilis. Taxonomy (NCBI): domain Eukaryota; kingdom Metazoa; phylum Chordata; class Mammalia; order Eulipotyphla; family Talpidae; genus Uropsilus; species Uropsilus gracilis. The sequence continues at coordinate 50,051 of PVHY01009621.1, forward strand.
TCTGGGTGTTTGTAAAAGTGAGAGGACATGATGGCCAACTGGTCCCTCCCTGGTGACAGGTCAGCACTGACACCTCTTAAAATGGGAGGCTGCAGGGGCTAGCTAGAATCACTTTTGCTGGATTTCAAGTTCCTCAATACTTAAAACCCCAGTATTTTTCTAAATATCAAAATCAAGAATAACCCCGACTTCTGATACTTTGTTATGATGGGAGCTTTAGCTACTATTTCTGGATCTTCTCCTTACCCTACTAGTCTTTGATAACTTTGTCTGTGGTTGTAATCTTAGAGTATTGCTGTTAACACTACCATTCTCCTAAAGATGTTATTATTCCATTTTAAACAAGCTTTAGCTTTATTGACATGTACTACATATGTACTCATTGTCCATATTTAAAGGGCATAATTTGATTAATTTTGACATTTGTATATATCTATGAAACTATCACTACAATCACAGTGGATATCTCCATCACCCTTAGAACTTTCCTCATGTTCCCAACTCTTATCTTTCCTGATCCTCAATCTCTGTTCCCAGAAAATCTCTTGACTGTTTCCTGTCTCTATAGTTAGCTTGCACTTTCAATAAATGTATATAAATAAATCATATACAGGTGAATTCCTTTTTGTCTGATTTCTTTCACTCACCATCATTATTTTGAGGTCTAGCCACATTATATTCATTCTTATTGCTGGAACACAGTGTGACTATCCAACTGCTGTTCATTATTTACCTGCTGACGAACATTTTCTACTGTTTGGATATGACAAATAAGACAACTATCAACACTGATGTGAAAATCTTTGTGTAGAAATATGCTTTCATTTCTTGTGGGTAAATAACTTTTAAACTTTTTAAGAAACTGCCAAACTTTTTCACTTTTGGGTTTTCTTTTTCTTTTGAGAGTAGGTCTCGCTCACGTTGCCTGAGGTACTACAGACTCAAGCAATCCCCAGCCTCAGCTTCCCAGATAGCTAGGATTACAGGCATGTGCCACCACACCCAGTTATTTTTTTAGGACTAGGTCTCGCTATGTTGCCCCAAGTGGGACTCGAACCATGATCCCTAGCCCCAGCTGCTTCATAGGCTGAAGTTTACAGGCATGCACCAACGTGCTCGGCCCAAACTGTTTTTCAAAGTGGTTAAATACCATATACCCATCAGTAGTAGATGAGCATTCCAGTTGCTTCATATCCTCAGCCAGACTAGGTGTGGTCAGTCTTTTTGGTTTTAGCCATTCTAGTAGGTATATAGCATTATCTTAGTGCCATCCTTGAAAAACAATTCCCTAGTCATTAATTTGACACAAATCCTACATTCAGTTTTTGATAAGATCCCTCAGTAGGAATAAAATGGAACATACTTTCCCTGATAATGTATGTTTGCAAAAACTGTGTAGCTAACAGCATACCTAATTTATTTTATTTTTTATTATATAAATAATTTATATATGTATTTCACATCATTGTAATCTAACAGCATACTTAATGATGAGCTACTAAATGATTTTTCCCTACCATTGGGAATCAGGCATGGATGTCAACTCTTATCACTGACTCTAGCTGATGAAGTTCTAGCCAGTGCAATAGGACAAGAGAAAAAAAGGCATCCAGATTGAGAAGGAACAAGTAAAACTGCATTCATAATGACATAGTTATCTATGTAGGGAATTTAATAGGTCTCCAAAACTACTAGACTGATGAGACTCAATATAAGGTCAAAATGTAAAAAATAAATATATTTCTATTAGCAGTAAGTGATCAAAAATTAAATACTGCCAATTAAATAGCATAAAAATAGGAACAAGGAATAAATCTGATAAAACACATCCAAGACCTGGTGTGTCTTCAGATGTTTTTTCCAAAAGTTGAACGTTTTCTAAATCCTTGTGGATGAGAGAATGACATTCTTTTGCCTCAATATGCAGACAATGATTTGACTGGCATAGAACTCATATCTTGGCCCCACTGTCTGCAAGTATTCAATGTTGCAGAATCTGAGGTCACCTTGACTTTTGTTCTTTTGAAGGTAACCTCTTTTTTCTGTCTGCTGCATGCTTTGGAGTCTCGTTCCCCCCCCCCTTCATTTTTGAAATTTAATCTGGCATTCTCCAAGGCAGAATGTGGTGGTTCTTACGAGAAAACATTGGCACTTGTTCTCTGTAAAGCCTCACTGTGTAGTGAGATGGCAATTTTAACAGTCTGGTGCATTCAAGTGCCTGCTGCAATTTGAAGTAGTCACCTTCAGTTTGGGCTTGGGCTGGTCAGAGATGTCCCCTCTATCCAATGTCCTTGGGAGTTCCTGTTTGCTGTGAGGAACTAGTCTTAGTGATGAAAAATCTTACCCCCTGAAAGTGGATTTGAGCTTTGGAATCAAAGGAAATTTGGTGCTAAATTCCTCTGAAAAGAGAAAGATGAGGGTATAATCTCTGACTGAAATACATGGTGCCAAAGCTAGTCCTTAGAGAGGAGTTTTAAAAAGTTATCATCCAGGGTTCTGTGCCTTTGCATGTCCATTCATTCTGCCTAAAGCAACTTTCCAAGGGGCGTGGGCTTGGATACCCTCAGCTGGGGCTTACACCTCACCGTTTACAGTGTGCTTCCATAGTGCGAACACCATTCTGGGAACAAATCAGGAAAAGGTTTGTGTTTTGAATCTTTGATGCTCGGAATGTAGTAGGGCTCACAAATGCTTGTGAAAATGTAAAAGTTTTAGAAGTTTTAGGAAAAAATACGAACTCCAGAGCCTACTGTGTTAAAGTTGTCACCATTCATTTGGGTGTCTTAAGTTATGGTGGGTGTGTTTGAAGCATTGTAAGCTGACTCCTGTTGCATTATTTGTACACAGGGGCATGCTGGGAATTAGTTTACAACTGACTCTCTGAAATAAAAAAGCCAAGCCCTGGTTTTCAGCATTTGTGCATTTCTTTGGTGTAAATATATGACTGATTTTAAGCTGAGAGGAGTTAACTGTAAGCTTTAAGCTGAGTCAACTGACTAGCAAAATTCCTGAACAGTGAAAAGTGGGCTCTTTTAAAGCTGTCTCCAGTATGCCAACATACAAATTCTATGCCTTTCATTTCTACCATTACCCAGTTCATTTGGGTAACAGTTCATTTTCTGTTTACACAATGTATGTCTATGTTTTGTATATTTTATCTCTTGCATCAATCTAAAGATTACTTTTATCTTCATTATACAGCAAGTAAAATGAGTCCCAGAGACTAAGGTGGCAAAGATTTCTTATCTATTCTTGGCTAGGTCTCTCTGTCTGGAGCTAATAGCAGGAGGGGCAAGAGACAGGTGTGCTTTGTTCTGTTTTCTCTTCACTGGTGTAGAGGTGAGGCTGTCTGGACTTGTGTCAGCCTTGGACATCCCTGCTTGAAGTCCAACTGTGACCAGTGTTGCCTTCTTCATACTCACTTGTGACCTGATGAACAGGTGGTAGGGATTTTAGTGACTGCTATTATATGGGCATCAGTTCCTAATTCAGGATCTGTACAGTAGCTTTTGTCTGAGAGCTGAGTGAAATCATGAGTCTCTCCATATAGTTTAGGTGTTTTTTTTATTAATAATTTTGTTGTTGACATATTTATGTACATATATACGTATATAGTATATATAGTATATACATATATATACATTATATATATATATTACATCATTGCATTTCCCAGGGGTTCTCCCTCCACCTAATCACCTGGTGAACCTTCATCTTGATCTTCAGGTGAACCTTCCCTGATTCCTCCCTGCCCCCACCAACTGCTTGCCTCAGTTCTGTTGTTAGCTTATTTAGTTTTTTTTTTTGAGACTAGATCTCGCTATTTTGCTCAGGGAACCACAGGCTCATGTTGCCCGGGATACCAGACTCAAGTGATCCCCAGTCTCAGCTTCCCACGTAGCTGGGATTACAGGCTTGCGCCACCATGCCCAACTATTTATTTTTTATTTTTGGATTTTGTACAATACATGGTTGCATAATTGTTAATCCCCATGGGAAGACCCCACCCCACCACACCCCCTCTGGTCTCTTTGCCTCTTTTCTTTTTGTTGTTTGTCCATGTTTAGCCCTTAAGTCTTTTTTGCCTTCATAGGCCAATCCGAGCGCCTTTGGCTTGTATCAGTGCTTCTTGGTGGCTGTTTTTTCTGTTGTTTTCTGCCTCATTTTGTTGCTCCTTCCCATTATGTTTCAGGTCTTTGACTTTGACCTGACTTCCAGCCTTATGTTTTGGTAGAGGTGCTCCTTGATGAGGACAGCCATTGACTGATGGTAGGTCTCCTAGTCTCCTTTTTAAGGAGCTTTGCTGTGGGGCCACTGCCGTTCTGCATGCGTCCTCCCTCTGGCAAAGGGGGTGTGCAGTTCCTTATTGACAGCGTCTCTGTGCCGGGTTTTTGGTCACAGCTCCCCAGTGACGTAGTAGGCGTAGTTCTTTCATATTTGTTCTCACAGTTCAGTGCTCTGTGATGTTGCCTTGCTCTTTTTGAGTCCTGCCCTAGAGGCATGTGTTTTTGGGGTCTTTCTTGCTCTTCCTTGCCGCTTCTGCTTCTGTGGTTGAAGTTTGTCTGGATATACTTATTGCTGGTGTGAATTCCTTGGAGTGGAGGCAAACTGAGAGGGGGGACTGTGATGATCCCCCCGCCCCACACACTGCACCCTGCTTCTTGGCAGGCCTCAGGTGTGCGGTGCCGGCTGCCCAGGCAAGCCCTGGCACCGACCCCCGGCCACGCCCCACCCCCACCGTGCAGGGGGACGAAAGCCGGTAGCAGGAGGGGCACAGTGGCAGCCGATGTCCGCTGGGCAGAAGGTGCGGGCCACCAGAGACCTGCCAGGCTCCCCCACGCAAGCAGGGAAGCCTCTCCGGACCGAACCCTGTGGCTCCATTCCACCCACACTCCAGAGGCGGATGGAGCCGGTGTGCGCAAGGCGTTGCAGCCCTGCCATCATGGTGGGGTCACAGAGGACGCAGGCCAAGTTGCCCGCGTGGTGCCTGTGACTGGCTGGCCTGGGCAAGCCCCTGAACCGACACCCCCCCCCCCACCCCCAGTTATTTTTTGAGACTAGGTCTCCCTATGTTGCTCCAGGCGGGTCTCGAACCCGCAGACTCAAAAGATTCCCAGTCTCGGCCTTGCTCCATAAGCTGCAATGTTGTTAGCTTATTTTGACTTTCTCTTGGACTTTTGTTTGTTATTCCTATATCCCATCTAGGCTTTTAACCTTCTTCCAGGTGGATTCTGGGATCAGGGAATCAAAGTTATGTTCCCTGGGAGCACAAAGTGAGGGTTGAGGGTGGTGACAGCTTCTCCAGGAGTTGAGAAGTGGCTCTGCTGCCTATTTTCTTTCTTTTTTTTTTTTTTTGAGACTAGGTCCAGCTATTTTTGCCCATGGAACCC
>PVHY01009622.1:0-55449 GCA_004024945.1 Uropsilus gracilis
TCCTTCCCTCTCCCTCCCTTCCTCCCTCCCTCCCTCTTCTCAGCTACATGTCTGCTGTTCTTGCTTTCTGTCCAATCCATGCACAACTCTGGGTCCCAGAGAGCCCCATGAATCTTTCAAGGGCTGTTTCGGGGCTATTTCTTGATTTCTTCCCCACTGCTTTCCTCACAGACTCTCCCAGCCCAGCTGCAGGGCTGGGCAGGCGCCTCCCGGAGTGGCATCCCTCCGAGCAGCTGGCCAGGGAATGGCTATGTGGGTGGGGGCAGGCAGGGCTGGGAAGGGATTTGTTTGCCTTGGATTGTTCTCTATGAACATTTTTGTCCATTTGCCATGATGTTTCATTGATTTCAGCTGATGTCATTCCAGTGGTGGGAGGAGAGAGCGGTGGTGGGGTGCAGAGCCTGATCCGGGAGTTAGGGAACCCCAGCCTCGCTCAGCGCCACCTCTGTTTCAGCACCAGATATGTGAGGGGCTTGTGACTGACCATGTCTACGATAATCCCAAAACGCTGAGCTTGCAGGAGACCTCTACTTTATTTAGAATCTATCTGCACCCTGATCGTTCCAATTAAAGTCTCCCTGTATAATTTATTGTGTGAACAGCTATGCTCGCGAACATGCAGACGCACACGAGCCCCTCTCACCCTCCTAAATGCAGCCTGGCTAAGCTGTGCTTTCCAGGAGCTTCCCAACTTTGTGGAACCCCAGTTCCCTTTGGGGGGGATGGCTGCCAGCAGCATGCGTGTGTGCACATGCAAGATATGCACACTCATACACACACCCCACACCTCTTAGTGGGTGCATCTCAGGTTGAAATGTGTCTCTTGATGGTGGTGACCCAGGAACTCACCAGACTCTCCACCCATCCCCGCACCTCCTCCCTGGACCTGAATCCTCAGTCTTGTCCTTGCTGCCTGTTTCTTGACCTTAAAGGAAGAAAAGAAGGTAGGAGAAGCCCAGGAGGGAGTGTGCAATGAACGGGGGACCCTGCAGTGTCAGAACAGAGGGGACCCCTGACGGCACATCCAGGCTGTAGGTTTCCAAGTATTTTTGAATAAAGGTGCACCTTGGTTCTGACAAACAGTTGCTTGAACTTGCGAACAGATTATGGCCGAATGGCTGGGGTTAAACGGGCGGGGGCTGGGAGCCATCTGCGGTACCCTCTGACCCCATCACCATGCCAGCACAGTTCTCAGGTGAGTGAACTTCCTTCGAGTATTGACAGACACAGCTTCATGTGTTGCTTCTCCGTTGTGGTCACTGGGCCGGTAGCAGCGTCACCTGGAGACTTATTATAGATGTGAATTCTTGCTGCCTCTGCCCCACGCACCCCCCCCATCCCAAACCTACTGAATTAGAAATCTGGGGGTGGGGCTCAGTCATCATGCTTCAACCCCGTGGGTGAATTGGATGATGTGGATGATGCACGTTTCAGTTTGAGATACACCCCCTTGTTTTACAGCTGGGGACTGAAGCCCAGAGAGGGACATGGGGGACCAAGGTCTCCACAGTGGCATCTGCAAACTGGCCTCTCTGTGTGAAGCCATGGAGCACCCATGTCTGATTGCTCCTCCTTCCCCTTGACTGGCATAAATCCTTCGGAGAAAGATTGGAGCCCTTTCTTTGGGGTGGTGTCTGGTGAGGGAAATCCCCATTATCTGCACACGGGAGGAGGGGTGCGTAGAGGACCTGTGAAAGGTGAAGACTTCGTGTTTGGCTGCCTGTCACTCCTGTGATGGTATATGTGGGGAGTCTTCCTAGAAGAGGCAGGTTCCAATAAGCACGACTTCAGGAGACAGAGCTGTGTTTGTGTGAGGGTGATGGTGTGGGGAGAGCAAGCCTGGTGTGGGAGATGGCACCCCTGGGCCCAGGCGGGGGCTGGCGGGGTGGTGGGGGAGGAGTGGTGGTACTCGGCTCCCCAGTCCTGCTACCACTTCCCCGGAAGCCTGTGGACTTCTGAGGGAATTAGAGAACGTTTAACATCTCCGGCTAATTAGCTGCTGCCTGCTACCCACGAAGGGAGAGAGGGGAGTCTGGAGGCATACCGCTTTGAAAAGCAGCACTGCTCCTTGACAAAACTGGCCTGGGGAGGTTTCAAAGACAACTTCTGAGCAGCCCGCACGTTTCATGTTCATTAGATCCTCGCTTCCCAGGCTCTAAAGACAAACAGTGGGATTTAAGGGTTTTCTTCCCTTTTTGGAGACATTTCGTTCTGAGCTGTGAGCTTTCAGCTGGGGACGAGGTAGAGCCAACTGAGCTTCTCGTGCTTCCAAATCCGCAGTCCAAACAGAGTCTGACCCATCCTCTCGGCACAATGGAAGTTTCCCAGGGGCCTGGGAAGCTCTGCCCCAGCCTCCCTGCTCCCCAAGGCTGGTTGAGCCGGTTCCATGGCTGGGATGGGCAATGAGAGGTTCAGTCTGGGTGCTGCTGAGCCCTAAGTTCAGTGAAAGCACCACGAATTTTTGTCTGTGGTGACCTCCCCAGCACCAAGAGGCTCACTCAGCATTTTCTGAATGAGTAAGAGAGTGCGTGAAAGGATGAACAGTGAGCTTTGCCTGTGACTCCCAGATTCATTTTCTGTCTCTCTCTGCCCTGTTTTGTTGCATGGAGAACTACATTTCCCAGACTCCCTTACCTTCAGGCTTCTGCACAGGGTCAGCCAATCCCAGGCACTGGGAGAAGGTGGGAGGCGGGGAAAAGCCTGGACAATCCTTCCCTATTTCCAGCCAGGTCTCTGCAGCTCCTACCTCTCTTCCTTGGCTCCTGTGAGCAGCCCCTCCCGGACGCCTGGCTGGGGGTGATTCCGACTCCATGTCTGGTGGCCCAGCTCCTGGGCTCCTGGAACATTCTAGTCCCAGGAAGGTGGCAGCATCCTGTTGATGCTCATCTCTGACTTGACCTACTTTCCCTGTACCTGTACAAATCCCTGATTTAAATCCCTCTGCTTGATGAGCCTGGAGTGGTTTGTTTGCTCAGTGGGCTGAATGGAAGGAGTGAATGCACCACTTCTCCCTCTAGAAAGGAGATGGTGGGTGAGCAGCAGGTCTGAGCAGGTTTCATCTGCCCCTGACCTGGTGTCCTAAAGATGTGGCAACCTCCCTCTATATAGGATGCCCCAGCCCACCGCCAGGGTACTCGTTCCTGGCACCAGGTGCTCCAGTGGCCCAAAGGATGTCTCCCTCCTCCTCTCAGATGAACCGTTTCTTCCAAGCTTGATTGACTCTGCTGCATAATGCAAAAGTGTGAGACGCAGCATAAAGGAACAGCAAGGTGCAAAGAGGAGAAAGCCAGCTACTGCCTGTCAGACCCTGCACGGGTCTTTGTCATCTTTGTCTCCATGATCTCTCACAATGACCCTGTTGGCCAGACCATATTATCCTCATTTTATGGAGGAGGAAACTGAGACTAAGAGCTTAAATGATCTCTTTCCTCTTTCACAGCCAAATAGTCAGTTACATCCACTCCATTTTGCTTTTATGCATCCCTTCTCTTACCTGGCTCTCCTCACTGTTACGCTCACTGAAAGCTCTTGGAGTCCTTTACTAGTCTCCTCCCTGTCTGCCTGCCCCCATGCTCACTTTCTTCCCATGCTTCCTTCTCAACCCTGCCAGGGCCATTTTTTAAAACATACATGGATCCCCCCACCCCACTGCTTAAAATTCTGCTGTGCTCCTTACTGCTTAAAGAATGAGGCAGTAAGGCCCTCTGAGATCTGTTCCCTAGCTGTGTCTCTCATCTCTCCCTGACCACCCTCTCCATAATTCAGCCTCATGAAACCACTTAGAATTTTTCCAGTGGAGTTGGAGGATCAACCTCCCACCCCCCTTCCATCCTAAACCACCCCCATTTTTTTCCAGGGCTGCGCTTGCTGCTCTGAGGATCCCTCATCTCTTTCTCTCTGGGCAGCTCCTGCTCTTTCTTTAAGACCCAACTTCAGGGGAGGGAAGGTAAAGAAAAAAACAAACCACCTGATTTCATCATCCCCGCTCTGGGTACCTTACCCAGTTTCTCACTCCAGGTGGGTCCCTTTGCACCCAGGTACCTTTTGTCTTCTTGCTGCTGTTACATCCCTCACACCATATGGCAATCATGTGTTCACAGCTATTTCTCCTCTTAGAATGCAAGTTCCTTGAGGGCAGAAGCTATGTTTCATTTACCCACTTACTTAAACCTGTTTATGGAGCCCTCACTTTATATCAGGCACTGTACCAGACACTGGGAGCCTTGGTCTGTGTTAAGAGTCTGTAGTCCAGTGTGCCGTAGTCAGTTGCATCAGTAAAATAACAATGAAGGATTCCTCCATTAGATATGTCATTATGGGTCATGCAGGAAAAGTGGGGTCTGCTTGGAGTACCTGTTCAACAACTGCTACTTTCCCACCCTGGCTCAAGCCTGCACCAGGGTGGCTATTTGCTGCTGCAGTTATAATACTGCTCCCTCTGTGGGCATGTGTGCTCCCTGTGGGAGGGACTCTGTCTTCTTAACTCAGTCTCCAGGTCCTGGCCCAGGAGTAGGTATTTGATCCATGTGGGGTGTGTTAAAAATGGGATCACACTTCCATGTGGGAGTTGGGATACCCTTACTATCCGGGGAGCCCATGTTACCATATGTGCCTCTGGACTGTGGATGTGGCTTAGGCCACTGGACATACCTCAAACCTCCATTGTGGATGCCCTTCCTCTCTCTGAACATGAAAGGGAAAAGGGAAATCCTTTCAACCCCCGCCTCACCCCATCATTCCAATCTCACACTACTCCCCACAGCCATGAAAAATCAGGAAAAGAAGAGTCTTTTAACTGTTACTTACAAGCTGTGTGACCTGGGGCGAGTCTTGTAACCTCTCTGAGGTGCCATTTCCTCACCTATGGAGTGGAGGTAATAATAGTATCTATGCTGTAAGCTTGCTACGAGGAGGCTGAAGTTAGTACATAACAAGTACTAGATGAGTGTCTGGCAGATGGAGGTGCTCTGTATATCTGCATTATTATTATTATTATTATTATTATTATTATTAATTCCATTTCTACTGCAGGGTCTCTGTGAATGCCTTCCTGTCATCTGCAAGCATCATCTTCCCACCAGATCCCACACCCACCCAGCCCCCTCTGGCCTGGCACGCGACTGGAGTCCCACCCTCCCCTCTTGTGAGGAAGCTGTGGGTAACTGGGGCTTAATTAAGCATGCTTGACTGGGGTGTGATTAGCGGCTGCTGTGAGTCAGCAGTGGGCCAGGATGGGGAGCGGACTGTGCGGGGTGGGGAGAGAAGGGAGCAGAAGGCTTCTGGTGCCTGGGGGCTGTGTTCCCAAGCTCCACCAGCGCACTGTTCAATGATGGTGGGGATCTGGGGGAGCAATCCGGAAGCCTCTGATTCCTCCAGCAGTTCTCAGCAGCCACCCCACCCTAGCACCCAGCCAGAGCTCTGTAGTTACTCCTGTTCCTTCATTCATTTGTTCGACAAATATTGCTTGCTTGCTGCTGCCAGGCTTTGTCCCAGAGGCTGGGGAAGGGGCGGTGAGCAGCGAGGACATGGGTCACCTCTCTTAAGGGGATCACAGACTTCAGCAGGGTGGGTCATGGGGATGTAAAATGTGCCGTGACATCTGCCACCCTGGGGGGTGGCCCCTCAGGGGACCCCAGGAAGGGTGGGCTTCTCTGGGCTCTGGTGTCTTGTTCTGCCCCTCTCCCCACTGTGGGTTGAGGTGACATTACGTCATTGCCTGTGTAAGTGGTTACTGACTGTAGGCGTCTGTTACCGGCTGCTGAACCCCAGTGCAGGTAGTTCCTGCATGTCCACCCCTCGGAATAAGGGATGGCAAACCACAGCCTGTGGGCACAGCCCCTCTGGCACCTGGAGCATTTTGTGCAGCATTCAAGCTCAAAATTGATTCTACGTTTTGAAATGGATGGGCAGTAAAAACATACATCATCAGAGAATAGTATGTTGCAGGGACCTGCGTGACCACACAGCCTAGAACATCCGCTCTCTGGTGCTTTACAGATGATGGTGGCCAAACCCCTTCTTGAAGCTCTGATTTGCATCTCACCTTCTTCATCAATGAAATATGAAGCCCCTGGCAGATATCAGTTTCCTCCCTGGTGTGAACCATGTTACTCTGCGTCCCCAAGTTTGTGTCTCTGACCTGGAGGACCCGTGCTGTGCCCATCCTTGTTTCGCCAGCAGCCTTAATGCCACCCTCGCAGGGCAGGTGTCCATGTGATATTGGCTGGTCATAGGGCAGGGGGTCCCCCGCACACCCCCAGACCCTCCCCATGCATGGAATAGCACTGCTTATGTGCAAGCAGAATGGAGTGGGCTCCCCATCAGGGGAGCCGGCTCCCTCCTAGCCTAGATCCTTTGCTCTGCCCTGGAGAATGCAGGTATGGTTCACGCTAGCCTTGGCTGGCAGTTGGGGGCATGGCTATTGGGCTCATAGAGGGACATCAAGCATGGCTATGAGCATGGCTATTGGGCTCATAGAGGGACATCAAGAGTATAAGAAGACAGGTGAGGTTCTGGTGTGGTGGGGCCATTAGAGGGGCTCAGAGGCTGGCTTAGGCAAGTAACTTAAGTCTTTGTGCCTCACTGTCCTCACCTGCACAATGAGACAATAATGTGACACCTCTTTCCTGGGGCGGTGGTGAGGTTAACGGAGGTTGTTGAGCGCAGAGATGCTTGGTCAGTTCTCCGTGCCGTGGGGTACTCATAGCCATGCTTGTGGTCACTGCTGACATGTCACAGGCACTCAGCTTCATTTCTTACTACCACTTGGCACAAGTTAACACAGTGGGTGTTTCCCTAAAGAAACGCCTTGGTTCTTGAAAGTCAAGTGGATTGTAAAGCTGTCCCTCAGAAAGTCTCAGCATTGAGGGTACCTGGCCTTGGGGACCCCTGTCTTCCCTCCTGTCTCAGTTTTGAGGGTTGAGAGACTCTGTGGGACAGGGTTTATTGGGGCTTGGGGTGGGTGAATTCCTGCCCTGAGTCTTTATCCCCAGCCTCTTCCTGTGGCCGGTGATAGCATTGGGACCAAACGCTGGCTCTGCCCTGCCCCCCCCCCCGTTCCCTCTGAAATTGGGAGGGGGGGCGAAGAATATTTTTCCATTTTTATTTTAATTTTTGGGGTTACCCTTTTGCTCTTTCATATGTGCATATCTTCTGCTCACCCTTCCCTAGACCAACCTGTGCCAATACCCAGTGCTTGCCTTAGGTGGGAGAATGTGACTTTCCCACCTAATTCATCCCCCCACCCCCCAGCCCCTTCAAGCTGCTGCAGGTCTAGCCTTGTCTTCATACTTGACCTTTCTCTGTTCAGTATTTTCATTTCTATGAGCTCCCTTGCACCTCTGCTTGGTTTTCTGCAGGAACCTTGTGAGGGGTGTCACTTCCTCTTTCGTAGATGAAGATCCTGAGGTTCAGGGAGGTTAAATGACTTGTCCAACTTGAATGATTCTGCTCAGATCAGGTTTGGGTTCCTTGCTTCCAGAACTCTCTCTACCCCACCAAGCTGCCTCTCTCTATCTACCTCAGCTGTACCAACTGTCTTCCCTTCCTAGACTCTGCTTCCCTTTGCCCCCACTGACTCCCAGGTCTGGGAGGAGCACCTTACCCTGAGCCTCTGTGTTGGTGGAGGGGTAGGTCTGCTCCTGCTATGTGCTATGGAAACCTGCTGTGACAACACTGGGGCCCTCCCTTGCCTGGCCTGGACCCTCTGGGCCTGAGGGTAGAGCTGTCTGGGAAGGTGCATGCCAAGGGCACCAGGGAGGAGGTGTCGGATGCAGTTGCCATGATGTGGAATGTTTGTGCTGCCTTGGGGACCTTGGGGGCCGGGGTGTCATCCTGCATTAAGCAGCCATTCCGGACCTACTTCCTCTAGCCAAAAGGTCAGTCGCCTGCCCTCACTCCCTTCCTCCTGCTGCATGCGGGCATGTTTCTGATTCCTGGGGATTCAGTTAGGCACCCCCAAAGACCCTGAGTGCACTCAGCACTCAGGGTTTTTGGGGGTGCCACTTCCTATGGATTGAGTGTTTGGGACTGAAAAAACTTGACCCCTTATCATTTATATTAGGTTGCCCTAGGGAGTCAGTCTCCTATTGTGTGGTTTGGTGGGGAGAGCCCAGGCTTTGAGGACACAAGACTCCCTCTCTGCAGGTTCAGCTCACAGGAGATACCCTCCGGAAACCCGAAGACAGGGGTGAACTGTGATGGGGAAGAACCTCAGGCCATGCCTCCCTTGTTAGGGCTTCAGGGCAACTACAGCTCCTACCCATTTGGTCCTCCCTACCTTGCTCATCTTCAGCTTTGTCTCTGCAACTCTCCTCACTTCGTCTGCACACAGTGCTAGGTTGAGGGTGGTGGGCATCTAAAGGAATACAGAAGATAATGTCCACCGATGGATAGATGACCCCGGAAGAAGAAATGTTTTAGGGGGAGCACATGGTGCTGTGGGGTACCCAGCATGCTTAGTAGGAGTTGGGGATAGATAGCAGGGGCTGGGCAAGCTGAACCCCAGAGCACCAGGGCTGACCCCATCCCTTTCTCTGCCCCTAAGTCCTCCCTGGTCTCTCCCTGAAGTCTGGGCTGAGTTTTCCTTGCCAGCTCCTTGACTCCAGACCTTGTGTTTGCCAACCCAGACTCAAGTCGTCCCAGTGCTCTGCCTGCCTGCAGCCTTCTCACCCTCAGCTGTGTTGCCTCCAGGGGCTACCCCTACCTTGAATGCTGTCGCTTGTCTCCCCCCTGCCCAAACTTCTTCAATAGCTTTCCATTGCTGGCAGGAGCACATCTAAGGTGTGCACATGGCGCTCACAGCCCATCACAGCCCATCCCTCTGTCCTCTGCAACCTGCCTCAATCTCCTTCCTCTACTGCAGACTATGCTCCTGCCATGAGAACCCCAGTGCAACCCCAAGCTCGCCATGCTTGCTCCCAGCTCGAGAGCTTGGTGTGTGCTTACCCCCTTCCTCACCTAGGAAGATCTACTCTTCTTCCACACTCACCTTGAGAGCCTCCACGGGGAGGCTTTGCCTGGCCTCTGCTTCCCCTGAACTACCGCCCAATGGGCTCCTGACGCCATTGCAGGTATCCTCTGCTTTGCTTGGGGTTGTTCGTTGATGTTCTCCATGATGCTTGACAACGTCTCGGTTACTTCAGTAGCTCCGTGCATGGTCCATGTTGCCAATAGCTAATAAGTATCTGGGAAACGCATGAATTAATAAGCTAATTGATGACTGGGGCCATGGAGAGGGGCTTGAGGACACTCCCATCTCCTGTTCCATTCCTGTGCCCCCCCACACCTTCCCAAGGGACAGGGGGAGACCTGCTTCTGTGCCACAATTTGGGATGTCCATGAAGGGGCTGGATGGTCAGATGCTGGATGCCTGGAAGAAGAGCAGTGTCCCTGAAAGGCTGTTCCCAGTCCTGCCCCCACCATTGTCGCTCTCTCCCCAGGGGGCCCTCTCTCCAAACATCTGGGCTTCGAAGTTGCATCCAACTCAGAACCCAGCCCTTCTGGGGAGCTGCCCTTGCTGGGACACCAGCAGCCTCTGCAGCTCTGAACTAGGTCAGGCCCGGTGCCGGCTGACTGCCAGGAGTCGCCTCACCCACTGCCCAGCGGCCTCACCATGTGACTGCAGCTTCTGGGTAGTGAAAGCAGGGGAGCTGCTGATGTAGCCCGGGATGGAACAGGGCAGGAACGGAGGAGAAGAGGGTCTGAGCATTGAAATGTTTTCCTTTGCTCCAGTCTCATGAATTAATTAACTAATTAGCCATTCATTCTTTCACTTGTTTATTCAACAACACTCTTCTGAAGCCCTCCTTGATCTGACCGCACTTCCCCCCCAGCCCCTAGGATCCCACTGCTTCCCTCCTCCCCTGACCTTGAACCTCACCTGCTCCTCAAGCCACTTTTCTCCCTCCTTGCTTGCCCATGACAGACACTGTCCTAGGTGCAGTGGGGCAGGGGGGTGGGGGGAGGAAGAAGAGAATTTCTGTCAGGAGCCAGGCATGGTGGCCCATGCCTGTAAGCGTCAGCCTAGGAAGCTGCGGCTGGGACTGGGGATCGTGGTTCATGTCCCACCCAGGGCAACATAATGAGACCTAGTTCCACAAAAATAACTGGGTGTGGTGGTGTGCGCCTGTAATCCCAGCTACCTGGGAAGCTGAGGCTGGGGATTGCTTGAGTCCGTGGTACCACAGGTAACGTGAGCCATGGGCAAAAATAACGAGACTAGTCTCAAAAAAAAGAAAGAACTTCTGTCAACACATAACCAACCACATGGTGAGATGAGCCCATTGATTTGAAGGACTGTGCCCAAGGTCCTGGGCTGCCCAAGCAGAGGACAGCTAGAGGGTCTCTGTCACTGGCTCTTCCTCCTGCAGTTGGCTGTGTGTCCTGGGGGCCAGCTGCTTGCTCTTGTGCAGGAGCCAGCCTCCATCCCCTTTCTCACCACCCATGCTGGTCTATGCTCTAGACCCTGCCTCTAGGTCAGCTCCCCTAGGCGCACCCCAACCTCCAGGCTACCAGCTGGCCCCAGCCTCCTCCTCTCACCTGAGTGATGTGGCTGCCTTTAATGAGGCTCCCTGCTTCCACTCATATCCATTTGCAGTCTGCTCTCCACAGAATAGTGAAAATGATCTTGTTCTAAATATAAATTTTATTTTTAATAGCTAATATATGCCCTTGGTATAAAATAGAATGATTTTGAAATGCAAGGGTCAGATCCTGTCACTCCTTTGCTTGGGATCTCTCCAGTGACTCCTCTACTGAGACTATTCCCCACAGGCCCCACCAGCCTCAGCTGTCTTCCCTGGGGTCTGCTCACCTCTCTGAGCCCACTTGGTACCACTTTGTCCCTCCTTGACATGGAAACAGCAGGCTCCCCAAGCAGGCTAGTCTCCTTGTCCCCTAAGGACATGCTGTTCTATCTGCCTGGAATGTTCTTTCCCAGATCTCTGCTTGGTTGCTTCTTTTTACCAGTTGGATTTCATCTTACACCTCAAACAAACCTTCCCTGAATACAATCCTTACTTGGCAAACTTTGCCATGTATGGTTATATATATACTGTATATACCTGTGTGCCCTGTATACCATCATCACGATAAAGCAGAAAATATAACAGTCACTGCCCAGATGTTCATCATACACACTGTCATCCCTTCCTCTTTCTCTTTCCATCTTTCTCTCCCCCATCCCCCAGTGACCACTGGCCTGCTTTCTGTCACTACATATTAACCTGCCATTTTCTAGACTGTCATATCAATGAAACCACATAGGTCATATCTTTTTTGGCAAGGTGGAGGTGGGGGAGAGTCTGACTTTTTTCACTCATCATAACTATTTAGAGTTTCATTCATGCTGTGGATAGCAATGGATTCTCCTGTATATAGAGCTGAGGAGCCTTTTATTGCACAGATATCCGGAGACCCCTCACTTTTCAGGAATCCACTAAATAGCTAGGAGTGGAAGGGTTGTATCATAGCTAAATGTTTAAGAATTGATTCAAATAATTTCCAAAGTAGTTGTACCATTTTATATTCCCACCAGAAGGTTTTGAAAATTCCAGTTCTTCTGCATCTTTGACAAAAATTGGTATCATCAGTCTCTTTATTTTTAGTGAGACTGGCAGCTATGTATGCTGTGATTTCTCATTGTGATTTTCATCTTTTTTATCCTAATGATTAATATATTTGGGGTCTTTTCATGTGCTTCTTTGCCACTTGTAGCTCTTCCTTGGAGAATTGTCTGTTGAAATACTTTCTGCCCTCCTTTTAAAATTGATTTGTTGGTTTTCTTTCTACTCAGTTATGGGATGAAGTTTTTATATTCTGGATATAGGTCCTTATATGTGGTTTGCAAATATTTCCCCTCAGTCTCTGGCTTGTGTTTTCATTCTCTTGGTGTCTTTCAAAGAACAGGAGTTACTCATTTTGCTGAAGTCAAATTGTCCAATTTCTTTTATGGATCATCTTTGCCTAACCCCTGTCAGAAAGCTTTTCTCCTTTGTTTTCTTCTAGATGTTATGTAGTCTCAGGTTTTACATTTAGATTTATGATCCACTTTAATTTAACATTTGTGTTTTGCAAAATAATTTTTCATGTTGAATATATAGTATGAGTTATGGATAGAAGATTATTTTGTTGTCTCATATCATATTCAATTGTTCTAGTACTATTTGTTGCAAGACTGTCCTTTTTCCAAGGAATTATTTTTTCATATTTGTAAAACATGAGTTGACCAACATGTGTGGGCCTATTTATGGTGTTCCTGTTATGTTTTGTGAATTCATTTGCTGTCTCAATGCCAATACCACAGTTTCTTTATCAAGTGGTAGTAGTAGTTTGGAAGACAAGTAATGTGGGCTCTTACAACTTTATCTTTTTCAAAACTGTTCTTCTAGGTCTTTTGCATTTCCACATAAATTTTGCCAATTTCTTTTTAAAAACCTGCTGGAGTTTTTGATTGGGATTACATTGAGTTTACAGATTAATTTAGAGAATTGGCATCTTAATATTGAGTCCTTTGAGGCATCCACAAAGTATATCGCATTTATTTAGGGTCTCCTATATCAGAAATATTTTGGAGTTTTCAGTGTACCAGTCTTATACATATTTGGTCCTATTTATTCCTAACAGTTTGGTATCTTATTATGCTATTGTAAAAGACATTATTTTAAGGGATCATTTTAATTGCTAATAGATTGATGACGTTATATAGAAATATAATTGATTTTGTAGATTCAGCTTGAATTCATTTATCCTAACAACTTTTTTTGACTGGATTTTCTACATAGATGGTTATGCCATCTGTGAATAAAGATAATTTTACTTCTTTGTTTCCAATTTGGTTGCCTCGTTTCTTTTTCCTGCCTTATTACAAAACTTCAATTTGAACCAGTTTAGTGTTGAGTAGAGGTGGTAAGAATGAACATACTACTTGTTTTGCTTCACCCTAAGAGTTCTTAGGACAAAATCAACCAGTCTACCAGCATTACATACGATGTCAGTTGTATTTTCTAAAAAATAGACTCCCATTATCAACTTGAGGAAGTTTCTATTTATCCCTAGCTTACTGAGAGTTTTTATTAAGAGTGGGTATTGGATTTTTGTCAAATAAAATTTTTTTTGCACCTTTTGAGTTGATCACATGTTTTTTCTTCTGTAGTCTGTTAATATGGGGAGTTATATTGTTTGATATTTGAATGTTAACCAATCCTCTATTCCTGGGATATACTACTTGGTTATAACATTACTGGGTTGAATTTGCTAAAATTTTATTTATTTGCAACTATCACCATGGAGGATATTGGTTTGAAATTTTCTTGTGATGTTTTTGTCTGTCTTGGTATTAGAGTAATGCTGACTTCATAAAATGAGTGTTGAGGTATTCTTTTTGCTTTAATTTTCTAGAAGAATATTCATAGATTTGGTGTTATTTCTTCTTCAAGTGTTTGGTAGCCATCTGGAACTGAGTTTTCTTTTTGGGAAGATTTTAAGCTACAGTTTCGATTTCTTTAACAGATATAGGGTGAGTCAAGCTATCTATTTCCTCTTGAGTGAGCTTTGTAATCACTTTTTAAAATTCTTTGCACAGTCCTTTACATTAACTGAAAAATCCTCGTTTATTTCATTAACTTTTTGTCTATTTTATTTAAACTTTTCCCTAACAAGACTGAGTTCCAAGAAGACAGATTGTTATTTTATCTTTGTACCTAGCAAAGATGATGAATTTAATTAATAATTGTGGAATGAACTGATGCTATTTTAAGCTTTGTAAAAATACTGCAACATTAGTATCCCTATTTTTATATTTGCAAAAACTGAAGGTGTAAGAAGGATAAGTAAATTGCCCACTAAGTACCACATAACCAATAAGTAGACTGAACATCAGACCTTGCTCCTATGGAGTTTTCTCTGGGTATTTACTTTATAGGAAGGTGTAAGAATAATGCCTGCAGAGAACTAGACAGTTCAAACTTTAGAATACACGAGAGTGACTTAGAGGACTTCTTACATGTGCCAAGAACCTGCATCTTTAACCAGTTGCCCAGGTGATTCTGGTGTCTCATTGGTAACCACACTTGGAGAACCTCAGACCTACCTTGTGTAAATGCAGTGAAACAAAAGCTCTGTTCAGAGCAGACTGTAGGGCAAGCAAGTTAGACCTTTTTCTTCATCAGCCTACATCTACAGCACCTGGGATAGTGTGTCTTCCCCATGATTGTGCAGTCCAGTGGGGTGTGTGTGTGTGCATGAGTAAGGGTGCTCCCCTGGGCCTAGGAATGAGGAGATAAGATCATGTGCACAAGCATGAGAGAACACAAGAGGATGAGGAGAGAGAGACAGAGACAGAGATAGAGACAGAGACAGAAACAGAGACCAGAGAAAGGTTGTGAAGTTTCCTGGGAGGATGGATTCCTGGGAGGATGGGGGTTTGCCTGCCTCCCCAGACCTGACCCCCCTGGCCCTGGTCCTTCCCTGGCATGCTTGGTGTGTCTATGTAACTGCTAAAACCAATAAGGAGCCTATGCAGATTGGTGAGCCCGATCTTGCAACTGGCAACAAGGTGGTTACCCAATAGGGACTTTTGGGTGGCTAGACCTAGAAGCACTGGAGGGAATGGTTGTGAGTCTGAGTGTTCAGGACCCCAATCTAGGAGACTGGGGAAGATATCAAACAAATCCTGAGGACACTGAATTCACCCCAGCAAATCCTTTATCAGGACCAGTGGCTTATGAGCAGCTCCTTTCCTCTCTTCTCCCGTGTTTCTCCAATGCTCAGAGGTGGGGCCTGTGCCGCTCCTGTTTTTCATTTAAGGATAAACCAGAGGTTGTAGTGTAACCATCCTTATCGCCAATTGTAGGGAATCATCAGATGCTCCAATCTCCATAGGTTCTTGGCTCTAGAAGTTCTACAAACACACCAGGCAAGGCAGGGCAGGGCAGGGCAGGGCAGGGCCAGGGCAGGCCAGGGCAGGACCAGGGGTGCTGGGAGGCAGGTGAGCCCCCAGTCTCCTAGGAATCACATACTCTCTGGTGTCTTTCTCTCTGGGGTTCTTTTGTGCTCTCTCGTGCTCATGCTGCTCTCTCACACTCTCTTGGGGTGATGCTGCCCTTTAATACTTTCTTCCCAGGCCCAGGTGAGCCCTCTCATGCATGCCCACACCCACTGAGCTGAGGTTCAGACAAAATAGCGGGGAGGGCACAATAATACCACAGGTGCTGGCTATACAGGCTAATGAAGGAAAAAGCCTCACCCTACAGAGATCTCTCAAAGTTTCCTTCAGGTCCCTTTCCCTACTTTGTACCTAGTTCATGGGGATGCAGTGACCAGCCCTGTGAGGGAAGGGAGGCAAGGAAACAAGTAGGCCCTAGGCTTTTTTTTTTTTTTTGGCCAGGGAAAGGCTTTATTTGAAGATCCCTCTGCTCGGGAACTTGGGGAGAGCTGTCCTCATGACAGTCTCATGGGGCAGGGGTGTGGGAAAGATGAAGACCCTGGGACAGAGTGTTAGGGTTTACTTATCTCAGTATGTTCTCCTGTTTACCTTGATCTGTGCAGATCAGGGAAGGCATACCTATGGTAGGCTGAGAGGGGGTTAGTAGACATGCTTGGATGGGGTCTGCACTCCACACTCAACCCTTGCGCCTTGAGGTGACACAATCTAAAGTCTAAACTGCTTCCATGTTCTTCCCCCAGTGTCGCATTGGATGAAGTTTCTGCTGCAGTAAGGCAGAAGTGGCAGGCAGAGTCCATGAGGGCTCGTGCCCCACGGGGCAGGCAGAGAGGGAGCAGGAGAGAGAACACAAAAGGGAAGGCAGAGATGCAGCTCTCGGCACTAGGTACTAAGATGCTCTGTTGGTGGGGTGTGAGTGGGTAGCCTTCTGGACGCAGTTTATATAATGCATGGCATGGCTGTCAATTGGCCTGGAAGCTAATAGTATTTGCATGCCATTACCCAACTGGCTGGGACATAGAAGGGCACTTGTCCCCTGGGGGGTGGGGGAGGGTGTCTCTGCTTTCCTGTGTTGGTGCTGCGCTGGACAGATGTCATGTGGAAGAAGACAGCCCCTCCCTAGGCAGAGTAGCCATGAATGGCCTACTCTCTGCAATTGGGGTCAGTAGGAGGGTCTCAGTCAATTTCCAGATGCAGAGAGGACAAGTTGCTTGCGTTTGACATTTGGGTGAGATGCAGGCAAAGTCTTATTAGGAGATGCTATTGTTTGGATGATTTTCTATTTGGTTAGATATTTGAATTCCTTCTCTATCACTGGGTAACAAATTACCACAAAGTTACCAGCATGAAACAACATACATTTTATCATCTTGTGGTTTCTGCCGTCAGTAGACCAAGCACAGTTTAGTTGAGTCCTTTGTGCAGGGACTCACAAACTGAAATTTCAGTCTGGGTTGGTCTGGGTTCCTTTCTGGATTGCAGATCTTCTTCCTAGCTCAGGTGATTGTTGGCAGAATTCAGTTCCTGTGGCTGTAGGACTGACGTCACATTGTCTTACTGACTGTCATCCAGGGACCTTTCTTAGCTCCTAGAATCTGCTTAGCCTCTTGCCCTGTGGCACTGTTAGTCTCACTCACATAACAGCCTACTTCTTTAAGGCCACAGAAGAATAATCTGTCTCTCCTTAGGAAGAGTCAGTCCTCCTTTAAAGGGCTTTTGCCTGATTAAGTCAAGTCCAAAGATGATCTTCCTTTCAATGAACTCAAAATGAACTGACTACAGACCCCATCATAGCCATGAGTCCTACCCATACTGCAATGAAAAGGGTAATACAGGGAGTAAATACAAAGAGGCAGGAATCTTGGGACCGCTGTAGAATTTTGCCTATCACAATATTTAATTGAGAGAGAGTGGAAGGAAGAGAGAGAAAGAGCATGAGAGCAAGAGAGAGATATGGAGAGAGACAGGTTGGGTTTTAAAGATGAAAGGGAGTGGTGTATATATAATAAAAGGTATAAGGCACCCACCTGCAATTATGTTCTGCTCTGCTCTCTCCTTCCTTACTTATAACGAAAACAGTTGATAATTCAGAATTTTAATTATAAACAGTGACTGTTGCATGGATAAGCACCAAAAAGAGCATTTGCTGTATGTGCTCATTTCTTACAGGAAACTGATGGCAACCAGCTCAACCAATGACTATTGCTGTTGGCCATCTGCTGGGATGTGTAAATAGCTTATAGAATCAGAAATCATAAACTGTTGGAGCCAGTGGAGGCTTTGAGAATCTTTTAATCCAACACAGTCATTGCACAGATGAACAGAGGCCCAGAGAGGGGGTGTGAGTTGTGTGAAGTCACACAGCTCTTTGATAACAAGGTGTACTGGGACCAGCCCACCAGCTCCCAGGATTGGGAGAACACAGATGTGTCTCGGGCCATCTCATGTACTTTACACTACACTAGTTTGCTTTGTCACATAGTCCCAACTCTCCAGTGGAACTGGCTTCACAGAATTCACAGTGTGTAAAATATTAAATAGTAACTGTCTTCCATGTCCTGCTTGGCCATGGTGAATAGACAGAGGGGGCCGCAGCCTGAGGACAGATGGGGTGGCAGCAGGAGAAGGGGGCTCTACCGCCTGCAGAATGGCAGTGTTTGTATGTGTGTGTGTCTCCAACTGAGATTAAACCCTGAAAGCTGCACTCAACTTTGCCTCTTTCTCCCTCATTCAAACACATCCAACCTGTGACTGTGTTGCCTCCATCCTTCCAGCAGCCTTTATCAGTATCACAGATGCTGATTCACAAGATGCATGTTGCCAAGGTAGGAGATTAATGATGGCAGCTGTGGGCCCTCGTACTTACCTAGCTTTCCTGACCTTGCTCTTCCCCTCCCCTTTATGTGCCCTCAATCTCTATCATCTTCTAAGAAAAGAGATAAACGTTCAAGGCTTGAGAGAGAAAGGGGAATTGAGCTCTCTGGAATAGTGTCTATGGGTCAGGCACTGTGCCAGTCTCTTTCATTTGTATTCATCTAGAAAGGTACACAGAGAGATGCCTAGGTGTCCTGAGGTGCAGGGGAGGGCTGTGTTCTTTCCACGTCCCCATAGAGGGCAGTGCCAGGCTGACTTCCTGTAGACACATTTGCCATCCATTGGCACATATGTTGCTCATCTTGACTCTGATGTTCATGTTGTCAGACTGCCAGGCTCTAGAGGACAAGCCATGTGACCCTGGGATCCTCCCTGGCAAGACTGTTAGTGACCTTAGCAATCACTCACTTTCCTGTGTGAGGTGGAGGTCTAGAGAAAGTGACTTACTCAAGGTCATACAATGCTTTTGGTTCCCATTTTAGAATTTGTTCGTAGGTCCAACTCCTGCTATACTTTTATTCTACTCTGGAAGCAGGGGTATGGCTCTGAGATGCTCAGAGCTGTAGGGGACCAGAGGTAAAGGTTTTTTGTAAAGGCAATTTAAGGTTTGAGGCTGGTCTCTCCCAACACCCATCTCTTAGCATATCACCCAGCTTGCTCCCTGAGTTATTGTCATAGGGACTAGAATGGGCTCCCAGCCTGCTGCCAGCCTGGGATGTGACAGAGCCTGTGACACTGAAATAACCTGCCACTAATGGATTTCCTTCATAGACCTTTCTGTTGAGTCCATGTGTGTGTAACAGGGAGGGCTGCAGACTGTAGGGCACTAGCACTAATGTGCACACAGAACTCCAAGACCAATTTCTCATTTGTGATCTAGGACAGTGGCTCTTTATCTTCCCCAGGCTTTTGGGCGTCCCAAGGATTCAAGGAAATGGGCAACATGCCTGTTCAAGAGGACTTGGGGGACTTTTCCTATCTGTGCTGACTTCCTCTCGGTCAGATTGGGAGGTTTGGGAGCGGGACTGGGGTTTGTCTTTCTGCCTTCTGCAGAAAGGTCCTACTGTGAATTGACTGAGGGAGAAAGTAGTTAAAAGGACGGACTGGGGAGAGCTCAGACTTCCAGGTCTGAGAATGTGAGTTAAAGTCCCCACGCCCCATTTTCTTCAGGGGAGTGTTTAGTGGGATAGTGGCGTTAAGTGCTGTTTTCCCCTTTTGGAGAAGCCAGGTCTCTCCGTTAATTCAGCACCTCGGACAGGGCCCACAACGCATCTGAGGCAGCCAGGACCTTCGTGCCTTTTGGTGTCCCCACCAGGTTTGTAAGCAGTGGTCATGGGTGCCAATCCTCAGAGTTCCCAGTGGACTGAGAGTCCTCTGGTACCCAAACTACTCGGTGAACTGGTCTTTCATGACTGGACTCTCAGGCAATTTGACTGCCAAGGATGGTCAGCAAACTTGAGGAAGTTGTGGGGTCATGGGGCTGGCCTGTTTGTATTGGGGAACTCAGGAGCATGCTTCCAGGACTGCAGTGACTGGGAATAGGTTTGGGAAGGTCAGTGCACACACACTGTTAGCATCTGCCTGTCTGACCATCAGCAGTAAGCTCCTCAAAGACAAGAACGGAGTAGATCTTATTCTTCGCCTATCCTCATCACCCAACAGAGAGCCTGGCACTTGGTGGGTGTCCTTCCATGATTAATTATTGGCTGAATTTGGAGGAAGCAGACCATCGAGGGTGACATCTGGATTGGGAACTTGATGGGAACAAAGATAGGACCTTCGATGGTCCTCTATTGGGAGATATTTTGCCAACACCAATTCACTCCCTACTGCCCTCATCAGGACCCTCTTTCCCCAAGCAAGCCAGTCTCTCCAGTGTACCCACTTCCCCACTCAATGTGGGTCCACCTCAAAGCTTTTGCCAGGGTCCACCTTCTGCAACCTTTCTGGCTCATGGCAGTGAGCTTTCTCTCTCCTTAGCTCCTAGGGCTCTGCCTCTCCAGGCCTCTTTGCACCAACAAGAGCTTCATATATAGTGTCTATGTTTCATATCGGGGTGCCATAATTTAAAGAAGTTTTCAAAAATTTAATGATATATTTTATGTACCCCAGTGGTGTCATTTCAATATTCAATATGTTCAATATTAAAAAATTATTAATGAGATGGTTTATTTTCTTTTTATCAAAATTCAGTGTTTTATACTTGGAATACATCTCATTTCAAATAGTCTCATTCCCAGTCTCAGTGGCCTCAGGTGGGTAGATCAGTATATTTAAACAGCTGTACCGCTGAGAGTAGGTCATCTGAGTGAATGTGGCCAAGAGTGTCACCCCAGGCCTCTTAGCTGAATGCCAACAGAATAGTAAGCCCTGGGGAGCCAGACTCAGATTCCTGCCCCATCTCTCCTGTTCTTCACTCTGTGACCATCAGATATGACTGGTCCTCCTTGCTTCTGTCACCTGCTCCTGTAAAAGGAGGGGGATCATTTCTGCTTCCTCTCTATAGCACCAGGAGGCTCTAACCTGCTATCTCAGGTTTCCCACAAATAGAAGGTGCTATATTTCCTTTTTTGCATAAAAGATTTCAGCTTATATGGCCCTACATTCCACTTTTCATCACGCTCCCCATCCCCTTCAAACTGTCCTAGAATATTGAGAAGCCCTCATTCTAGTGGAATGGCCCACCCACTGCTGGAGGATGTGCCTTGAATGGTATTGAGCTCTTTGTTACTAGAGGTAACCAAGGTTAATGTACTCTTGCAACAGGATTGATGCAAAAGGGAATTCTGCATGTGTGAGAGGTCAAGCAGGTGAACTCTAGGGAGTCTTTTCTCATGACAAGATTCCATGATTCCATCAAATATCTGGAATGGAAGTAGAAAATGGGAGGATCTGAAAAGATATAAAATTCAGTCTCTGGTCTCAAAAATGATCCACAATTCAGTTGGGGAGACAAAAGAGACAGAAAATGTCTAGAAGAAGTAGGAGTTGGCACCCTGCACTAGGGGACAATGGGAGAGCCCTGGAAAGCCCTGTTCTTCCACACACAGAGTTGGGTTCTGTCCCCATCCCTGCACATTCCCTGATGGCCAGGGTGCTGTCGGGGTCATTCAGCAGGGCCCCCTCAGACCCCTTGCATTGCCTGGACCCTAGACAACCTGCTCCCTGTGCTCTTGTGGCTCCCCCTATGTGGGCTCAAGACTCCCATTCATCAGAGCTCTTTGTATAAGGGAGGCCCCAGAGCCAGCTTATGGGTTTTGGAACCAGATTTCCTGGGTTTGAGTCCTGACTACCCAAATGACATGGGGGAGGAGACTCTTGAACAAGTTGTTTAAACTCTCCTCTTCGGCTCTCTTGTTCCCCCAGTGGTGCCAGCGACAAGGTCACCACGAGGCTCTAATGAGTGAGTGGTCATGCCAGAGGTATAGCAGGACATACTAACGATATGACAGGACCACAGCCCCAATCTGATGCTCTGGTGGTCCTCTTGGTGCCAGGGTGACAGGCAGGCACATGGTTATCAGCGTCCCTTCACGATGGGAGACACAGCACCGAGCACAGAGCTTTAGCAGCGCTGGCTTCCATCCCTGGCCGCAGTCATTAGGGCATCCTGGCCTAGGTTCCCACACGGAGGCATTTCAGTGGCCACGTCTTACTCTTTTCTCATCTCCAGCTGGTCCCAGCTAACATCTGGACTGTTTCCCATGCGCTGCTGAGAAATGGGTTTTTCAGCCTCCTGAACTTGTGCGGTTAGATTTTCACTCTGCAGACAGAACTGCGCCTTTCTCCCCCATCTACCCCAGGGGAAGATGCTACCTGCAACTGGCCCAGCCTGGCAGGTTGTCCTGGGGTTTGGGCCCTGAGATTGACCAGGGGCATGGATTTTTCTGCTCAGGAGCATGTGGGAGTCTGGTCAGGACTATGATCTGTGCTCACCATGATCTCCGACAGGAGGGCCTCTGCAGTGGTGCGAGGCAGTTAAAAGAGCTTGTCTAGGCCTGACCTTGGTCCTGGAAGATGACTCTTTCCCTTGCCTTTGCAAGAAGCCCCTGCCTGAAGGCTGTCCTTGGAGCCAGCCCTCATGAATCTTGTTCCAGCAATGGTTGACCTGTGCATGCCTTGTGGACACTCTGGCCTCTCCAGATCTTTATGGCAGGAGCCCCTGCCCCATCTGCTTGCCTGCCCCCCCCTTCCCAGTGGGTAGACTTTGTCTCTAGGATTGAGGCCAATCTGAGCTTTCTCTCTGCATTCTGGATGGCTTTTGTCTCTCCCACTAGATAAGGGGCTCCTTGAGGGCAACAGGCATGTCCCCTTCTCTCCCGTTGTCTCTGCACAGCAGTAACCAGCTCTATCCTGTTGCCTGGCTTCTCTCCTCACTCAGTTGGTGGTTAGTATCCAGCACTTCAGAGCTGTGGGTGCTCCCTTCCTCTTTTCCTCAAGTCCTTGCCAGGCTTCCCTACCCAGGACCCTCAGCTGGGGTGACACCACCAGAGAGACAAATGAGCAGGGAGATGCAGGGCCATAAGAGAGGCTGAAGTCTCAGAGAGGAGTGCAGGGTTTCACAGGAGACACAGACATAGATGGAGCTGGAGCCAGAGTGGGAAGGTGTGAGAGCTCAGGATGGAGTCCTGATGATTGTTTCTCTTTTTCTAGATTCACGGAGTTGAGCTGGGAAGACTCTGAGAGTCACTTAATCTGGTCCTCTCACTTTGTAGATGAAAAAAAAAGTGGGGCTTAGTCTGGTGTGGAGGTGTGCGCCTGTAATCCCAGTGCTGGGAGGCTGAGGCTAGGGCTCACTTGAGTCCACCAGTTTGGGACTACCCCGGGCAACATAGGGAGACTCAGTCTCTCTAAAAAAGAAAAAGAAAGAAAAAAAAAAGAAAAGAAAAAAGTGGGGCTTGGTGGTGGGGAAGAGATATTAATGATGCTTATTTTGGGAACCCCTCCCAGAAGCGCCTCAGGATCCCCTCCTGCTGTTTTAGACCTACAGACTTTCCAAGATGCTTTCACATGGGACCTAGCAACCCTGGGATCTCTGGGATCCACTCTCCAGAACATTCTGCTGCAGAGAAAGGACTGTAGATGGGGGTGGGGTGGAGACCACAGGAGAACCTGCGCAATAGTAAGTGTGAGTTCCCCCTGCTGCAGGGGACTGGTCGTGGGTGGTTTCACATCCAGATGAGCATGGGGTTTTCTCTGAGGTCCTGGTGGTGCTGTGTGAAGTCACTCAACTTCTCTGAGCCTCAGCTTTGCCCTCTACCAAACACCTTGACAGTGGGACAACAGAGACCAGGTGAGTGTACTTGCAGTCTATGGCACTGTAGAAAATGGGGGTGTGTGTGTGTGCCAATATTGCTACCCTGATTTCCACTCTTTCCTTCCTTCTTTGTTGCTCTGCCCCAATGGGATCCCCATCTTTGCCAGGTCTGCGTGCTCCCTTGACTTGATCATTCCTTCCATGCCAAGAGCACAGGCTTTCCTCAGGCCCCTTAGGAGAAGTTGCCCTTCCCTTGGCTGTTTCTGGAGAGACTCCAGTCTTCTTGCTGCTCTTCTTCTTGCTGCATTTCTTTCTCACCACTCACAGCTTTTCTCTTGGTCTCCTCCAACCAGCAGCTTTTTGGGGGCTCTGAAGCCTAGCAGAGAACCTTCCCAGACTTAGAAAAGGCCATGACCAAGCCCACTGCTGCCCAACACACCAGTTCCAGTATAAAGGGGGGCTTGGCTTGTGCTGCTCCAGGAGGCAGACACTGCTGGATCTTTCCAGCTGAGCAGCGACAGATCTGCCCCCCCATCCACCCCCATGTCACCCCCAGCCCCCAACCCAGCCCAGCCATCTGCAGTGCTAGGTGTGAGGCTCAGCCTCCAGCGGGCTGCGGGCCCCGAGGCTGTCAGACGCAGATTCTCATTCCGCCTTCTGAGGTGTGGAGGAAACACGAGATGCACCACCAGCCCACACCATGGTGACGTACGTGGCTCTGCCATATGCCAGCCTTGGGGTGCTTTAGTCTGCACACCGTGGGGGTGCCCACTTTCCAGGTGGGAGGACAGGCTGCCTGCAGGGCAGTCAGAGATGGGTGGGGAGACCGGAGTGATTCCTTCTGCCTCTATCTCTAGGAACAAGGGCTCTGCTTGACCCTTTTGGGGGTGGGGCACTCGTCCAGCTGCTGAACATCTGCAGGGCCAACCGGCTGCAGAGCACTTTTGTCCAGGGCATGTTGAGGGGATGCTGACTTGGTGTGGTTGCAGCCAGGGGGTGAGGCAGGGGGTGGAAGGAATGACCTGTCAAAGTGCTTCCTCATGTGAGGTGCCCAGCTGGTCAGACCTGTTCCCTGCTTGGGGGGTTGTGTGTGGGGGGAGATAAAGAGTTCAGGGATAGGCAGCAGAGCATCTTCCCGAGACAGCACATCTACCACCTGTTCTGGGGCAGGTCAGCCCAGGTTTACACTCCTCCATGAATTCAGTGAACACCGCGGCCTCCTCCCTTCTGCATATAGACTGGCAGGCGGCTGCGAAGGTGTAGCTGGGGTGAGTGAGGGTTCTGGAGATCCCCTTGGAAGGACCAGGATCCAGGGGGATGTGAAGGAAACTGACCTGGCTTCTGACTTTTGAGGTCTCCTAAGAGCCTCTGTGTTGCCACATCTGTGTGTTTGGGGGTGGGGGGGGTAGCCCATTGCTTCCCTGCCCACTTCAGCTGCAGTACTTGTTTAGTGGCCTCAATTTTATACCCCGCCCACTGCTGGGCAGAGAATCTGGAATGCCTGTGCTCTGCTCCAGCCTCGCCATTTTATAGGCAGAGCCATGGAGGCTGGAGAGGGGCGGCTTTGTCAGAGGCCCTGAGCTGTCACAGGGTGGTACAAGTGGCTCCAAACCCAGGACTTCCGGGTCTCAGCATGGGGACTCTTGTGGGCTGCTAGCTGCACCCTTCTCCTGGAAGAGACCCAGTGCCAGCAGGGCCTTCCACTGCACCTCTGCTTCCTAGCAGATCAGAGAAGTGGGGTGAGGGGTTGGACAACAGAGGTGGCAATGATTGGTCCCCATTTCAGCAAGGGAAGATAGAGCTTCTGGGTCCTGCTTTGAGCAGTTTTCTGGGTGCTCCATCGCTGGGCTGTGGTCCTTTGGGGCCTCCCCATCACTGGTCCCCAGAATGCCATGGCAGCGAGACCTGCAGGGGATGGGCAGGGTGTGGGTTGCTAGCGGTGGAATTTCTGACCCAGTATCAAGCAGGTGTTGAGACAGTGCTTTGGGCCAGGGGCCTGACTTCCGGGTGCTTCCAGGGTATCATGGCTAGTGGACAGCGAGACCTCAGAGCCGTCGCATGCTCTGGAAGACTGTTTCCCTGCCAGGCACCCCTCTGCCAGTAGCTTCAGATGCCACAGCTGCTGCCCTGCCGGGTGCCCCTCACCACCACAACTGATTGCAGTGTGAGTCGTTCCATTTTTAACAGCCCTGCTCGGCCCAGGCCGCCTGAGCGGATCCAGAGGCGGGCCCTGCTCTTGATTACGGCGCTAAAAATACCAGCGTGGCTTCTGATGAGAGCAGGGGGCTTGTCTCCCCTGCACCCAACACCTTGGCTCTGCTGCTGTGCTGTGGCATGCTTGGGGGGGGGCTCAGGGGGCTTGGGGCACAGAAGACCCATGATTCCTATGTCTTCTGTGAGCATCTAGACAAAATGAAGAATGAGCCAGTCACGGTGGCTCGTGCCTGTAAGCTTCAGCCTATGAAGCGGCCGGGGCTAGGGATCGCGGTTCGAGCCCCGCCTGGGGCCCGTAGCGAGACCTAGTTCCAAAAAAATAGCTGGGTGTGGTGGCGCATGCCTGTAATCCCAGCTACCTGGGAAGCTGAGGCGGGGGATTGCTTGAGTCTGTGGTACCCTGGGCAATGAGAGCCTGCGGTTCCACAGGCAAAAATAGCGAGACCTAGTCTCAAAAAAAAAAAAAAAAAAAAAAAAAAAAAAAAAAAAAAAAAAGAATGGCAGGTATTTGGGGACTTAGGGGAGCCTGGGAGTTTTCTGAGTGTTTTGAGTCATCGGCATTTTGTGCTGTGAAGATCCAGTCTTGTGGTGTTTTGTCAGGCGAATGTGATAACCACTACACCGTGGAAACATCTTAAAGTGGTTTTTGATACTAGGTGTGCGTGTTGCAGGATCTGTGCTTGGGAGGCTTCTGTTCCTTTCCGCCTGTTTGATTCCCACCTCCTGCCAATGGCCCTATGCGTTCCTCCTCCTCCACAATCCCTCACTTCTGCCCATTCCGGCTTCTTTCCATCCCCCACTCCCTGCCTGGTGCAGGATCCTGCTGAAGTGCTCTCCTGGTTGCTAGGACCCACCCCTGCTCCTGCCAGGACCAGGTCCTGATGCTGGTCCTGTTGCTGGTTCAGGTCACTCACTACTCTCAGGATATTTGCTAAGTCAATGCCCATTAGCCCACTAGCCACGCCTCTGCTCTGAAACCAAACTCCTTGGCTCAGCATATAAGATCCTCCGTGATCTGACCTTGACAGGTCGCTCCAGCTCTCATTTTCCTCTAAAGCCTCCTCATTACCCGTCTCTTCCTGGTACAAGTCCCAAGGTCATTCTGCCTCAGTTTCCCTAAGATGGTCAATCGGTGGGAGACTGAAGCCAGTCCATTTCAGGGAAGTTACAGGTGAATATAATCGCTCAGTCTATTGTTCCTTTGGTTTTGGAACAGTCAGTGAAGTCCGTCCTAGGAAATTGGTTACTGGGCTGGAACCCAGTGAAGTCACCCGAGGGTGTCTTGCCTTCAGACCCATCTGAGTGAACTCACCCAGCAGCCTTGCTGGGCAGGATGGAAACAGCACCCCCTGGGCCCTGCCAAGGTAGTTCACGTTCTCTGCCACAGTGTAAACTGCGATTTCATACCACTGTCTGTGGGGCTGGCACCCAGGGTCCCCCCTTGCTGGATTAACATGTGCTCACACACAGAGAGATCAGTCTGAGTCTTACCAGATGGGGCTCCTCTGGCCTGGTCTAGGGGCACTCGCCCATCTGGCCCCAGCAAGCTGTTTGGGAAACCACTGAATGGTATCAAACTGTAAAAACACCTCACCTCCCCCCAGCAGCTGCTGCCATAGACGCTAAAATGCCAAAGTGACTAAGTCAACCTCTGTCATTGACAGATGGGAAACTGAGGCCCAGAGAGGGGAAGGCGATTTTCTGAGTTAATGACAGAACAAGAACAACACCGCCAGGCCTCCTGGATCCTTGTCAAACATTTCTTCCCACCATAGCTTGCAGCCTCCTTCATTCTCTCACCCAGACTCTTCCATCCTCTGTGAAATCTGGTCATTGTCAGACCCATCTCTCCCAGGAGCTTGTAGAGCCATCCAATGGGAGCTCTCCATGTCTCAGCGCTGCACAGGGCTAGGAGGACAGGGAATGGGTCGGGCTCGGGTTAGTTCCCAGTTCACGCTTGACATATACAAAGGGCCTGATGAATGTTTGTTGAATGAGTCGATGAAAAATTCAAAGGTCTGTTCTCCCGAGCTTGCATATGAAGATGGGTGTGGTTCCAGTAGTGGGGGTGCAACTAACTTTAAAGCCAAATGAGGCAAGAAGGCAAGAGGCATGCACAGAGGAAGGGGCACTGTGTTGCTTCCATGCAGACTTCTGCTCCCCTGTCCTTCCCAGAGGCCCACAGTGTCACGTCCAGGTCAACATCAGTGCTGGCCTGCGTGGGCTGCCCTTTCTGGAACGCTTGGTCTCTCCAGCAGGCCTCTGTCTGTGGGGTCACAGGGTCTGTTGAGAGCAGAACTGTCTGGTGGTGCCCAACTAACCTGTTGTTGATGTGGAGGTGCAGTGGTGGAGGGTAGGGAGCCCCAGAGATGGTGGTGCCAGAGACAGCATTGATGTGAGAGTTGAGTAAGTGTCACCTTTTGTTTCTCTGGATCGCCTGGGCTAAGCGAGAGAGTGTGTATGAATCTGATACTTTCACCCAAATGTTCTTTCTGGTGGGTTTGCAAAGAGGCCACGGTCCCCTCAATCTCTCTAGCTCCTTCAGGTCTTAGGCAGGATTGCTGGACTGCCTAGAACAGAAACCACTTGAGCTTGCTTAAGCAACAGGGGATTTGTGATAAGGATGCAAGCGTGTCTCAGGGGCCCGTTGCCCAAAAGGACATCCAGGTCTCAGGGAGCTGAGTGGTCCCTGAGAGTCCAGCGAGCCACTCTTCCTGCCTGTTTCCACACCCAGGGCCATGCTGGGTCTCATCCCTGCTGCTCTCTGTGCTCCACTTCCCCACCTTACTCCACAGATCAGCTTTCTTTGCTAGCTCATCAACACATGGTCCTAAAATAGCTGCTTCAGCCTCCCCGCCAGCTTGCTCTGACTGCCTGACCTCCAGCTCCAGTCCAGCCTCAGACTGATTCCCAGGCTCTGGGCCCCTAATGCCAACATCTTAAGAAGGAGAGCCTGATTGGCTGTTGGTCAGCCAATGACTTGTCTCCTGCTGGGTCAGCTGTCCATTTTTTATCCAATTGTGTGATGCCAACGGGAAAAGGGGGTAGGTGATACCCAGGTGCTGTCTGCTCAGGATTGTGAGTGGGCAGGTTTGCTAAGAGGGGAAGCTGGCAAGGCACCCTTCACCCCTGTAACCTGAGTTGTGCACACTAGGATACAGTGCAAGGCAGTTTTCTTTTTAGACCTCAGAGTATTGTCAAGTGTGCACGTGGGCAACCTGTGAGGATGGAAATGGAACCCTCTTCCCTGTCTGCTGTAGGCAGAATGGCACCCCAATCTCTCCTGTCATGTGCTGAGGCTTGAGTGAAGGCAACCCTCACACCTCCATGGCACCTCTCTCCTCCTTCCTGTCCGTCACAACCAGAGTAGTCCATGTTGTTCTGGGGATGAGAGCAGGAGTCTGGGACTCTGACTGAGGTTAAGGGAACTTCCAGGTGCCTAGGCTCCTTCCGCAAGCTAGTTTTGACCTGCAGGTAGTCTCCTGGGTTTGTTCTGAGCATGCTCTGCCTATCAGAGACTGTCTACTCCTTTGTGGTGTTTGGAACATGTCCATCTATTCTTTGATGCTCCCTTTAAAAGGTGGAGCCTTGTTCTCTTTCCTTGAATACAGGCTGGACTTAGGGATTTGCTTTTAACAAATAGAATAAGGCAGAAGCGATAATGTGTGACTCTGAAGACTAGGTCAGAAAGGAATAGTGCTTTCTTCTGACTCCAGGGAAGTAGCTGCCATGTCATGTCAGATGAGGGGGAACTGACCCCTCCTGCCCAGAGCCATGTGAGGGAGCCCCCTTGAAAGTGGATCTTCCAGCTCCAGTCGAACCTTCAGATGATCACAGCCCCAGCTTATGTCTTGACGGCAACCGGAACCATAACAGCCCTGTTCATCAAACTTCTCTCTAATCTTGTACCCTTCTAAACAGTGAGACACTCTATATTACATTGTTTAAACCACTAAGTTTTAGGGTGACTGCACAACAGTAGATAAGTAGTGTACCCCGTATTACCTATTTGTCATCCTCAGGTGTTTGGCAATTTTTAGGAAGTATTTTAAGTTACTTTCTAGGTTCTGCTGGCAAGAGTTGAAGCTCAAGATCATTGCTGGGTCCTCTCACCATTTGTCTGCTTTATAATGACCTGGCCTCAGGTGGGGGTGTTACCTCTCCTAGTGTTTCTATATCCCTGTCCTATGGTTATTTTCCTCCTCTCTACTCCTATGAGTCTCCTTCTATAATCTTTGGCAGAAATTTTTTTGCCTCAACTCCAGCGCCAGCTACAACCTCACCCCCCTCTCTCCAAGCATGTGCATTATCTGAAGACCTTTAACTGCATTTACCCCAAACTGTTTTCTTCAGTTGGAAGAAACTTCAAAAAACCTTTGAAGTTCCTTGGACTGCTGGGTTGCGTGCTGAACCCAGTGAGTCCCAGGAGGCAGGGATTTGCATGGCAAAGTGGAAGTCCAATGGGGGAAAATTCAGGAGGTTTAATTCTAATTTTGCATACTCATGAGGTCCCGTGGCAATCACACAGATTCTTTTACCATTTTTTTTGGCCTCTGTTATGTATAAAATAAAACTAATAGTATTTGTCCTGTGTACTTACAGGATTGTTAGAAGGATCAAGTAAGGTCATAAATGTGAAAGTGTTTTTCATCAACAATAAGCAGTGCTACACATGTGAGGGATAAGAAGCTATCATAGAAGTTTGCTCATGATGTAAACTATCAAGCTTTTCAAGACTTACTTATTTCATCCTGATAAGGTGTTCCTGAGGTTGATATTTGGGTCCTCATCTTTCCCTTCCTTTCTCCTCCCCCTGTGCTCCCACTTTAGGATGAGCGAACTAAGGCTAGGTGAGGGGAAGGGACTTGGCTTAAATTTCAACTTCCACTATCTGCTTGCCACCACTCCAGATCCAGTCCCAGAGGCCCATGGCTGTACTCTGAAGCAGCCAGAGACTGGATGAGTTGCATGAAGAGCCACAACTCTGGCCCTAAGTTCCTTTTTCTGCCTCCTCCCCCTGCTTGGTGGCCTATCCAAGGCCCTGGCAAAACAGGCAATGCAGACCAGGCCCTTCCCTGCTGTCACATGACCCAGCTCCACAGGCCCGATCTTGGGTGTCTGTTCTGGTGGAGGGAGTAAGGGGTCTGGGCAAACGGGCCCAAAACCTCCTAGGAATGAGAAACCAAGACTCGAACCGAAGGACAGAAGGTTCTAGAACTACAGGGGGAAGGTCTGGTTAGTGAGAAATTAGAAGCAAGATTTGCTACAGATGAGGCCCAGAGGGAGGTCTGTGTCAGTTAGCACATGTGCCCTACAGAGCCTTTGGACCATTTCCCCAGGGGCCTGAGTGCCTGCGCCTCCTCGCCACAGGGCTTGTTTGGGACTGGGAGAATGCTTCAGTGAGCTGGGATGCCACACTCAGAGCCAAGGGGCTGAGCTGCCTCTGCCAGCCCTTAATAGACAAGTCCCACCCCTGAGTGGACCCTGCCCTGTACAGCCTGTTCCTCATCGCCTCTCTCCCTTTGCAGGCCAGACTTCTGCATGTATAAAAAAGGACTTCTGAGAATTTCTCCCAGCTGTGCCCTGCTCGGCTCCCAGGTGCCCCTGCATGCTGGCCTTGGTGAGTGCTGTGGGCTGGAGTCAGCCAATCCTCATCCCTGGACCTGGGTCAGCCTGCCCCTTTGCCTTTCAAAGAAGATGTTTCCTTTTCATTCACACTGTCATTCTGGGAGGAAACACTGTTTCTCCAGGGAGTCCTTTCCCAGTCTCAGAGCTTCTGTAGCTGCTGGGGTGGGGTGGGGACAGATACTCTCAGGGAGCTTGGGGACGGGGTGCAGGAAGGGACGGTAACCTGCCTCCTCTCTGAGCTCAGCAGATCTCTGTACTTACTCACAGACATGGGCAAGAGTTTCCTTGGGACTGGTGACCTAATTTGCCACCCCTGCTCCCTGGGGCTGGAGCATTTGTCTCCACACAAAGGAGAGGTCAGGAAACTGCTGAATTGCATTTCCCTCTCCCCATGCCATGTGTGTCCGAGGATGAGTCATTCTCTTGCCTCTCCTGCCTTGGGCCTCCCTCCCCCGCCCGGTCAGTGGATGGGCTGGAGTCACCACCCCTCAGCCTGGCTGCTGGGGTCTCCCTGAAAGGGGTGGTCTCCCAGGTGCCTCAGCAGAGCTGTTGCCCCTTCCTAGACCTGTGGGCTTTGGGGTTCACCCCCTTCATTTGATCACTTAAAATACTCATTGAACAGGTCTAATGTGTCAGGTCCTGTGCTGGTCACAACAGGAGATGGGGTTGTGGAAGAGATGTTCATCAGGAAGTCATCTAACATGCACATCGGCATATGTCATTAACACTGTGATGTATGGTACAAGGGAAAAGTGACAGGGAACTTTGAGAAGGCGTGGGGAGCATTAAATAAAGTTGGGGTGGGAGATGGTTAGGAAGTCCCCCAACCCCAAGAATGAATAAGGTGAAGGGTAGAAAAGTGGGGAAAGCATTCCAGACTGAGGACCCACACATGCAAAGGTTCTGTGGCCAAAAGCAGCTTGTTCTTTTGCGGAATGGCAAGAAAAATGTGCTTAGACTTCAAGCAAGGGGAGAGGGAGGGATGATGGGACAGGATGGGAAGGGGAAGGAGGGGCCAGAGTTTGGAGGGCTGTGAAAGTCAGGCTGAAGGATCTCAAAATGAACCAGTTTGACAGTTTCTAGAGGTTTAAACATGTATGTACCATATTTAGCAATTCCATTTCAGTTGCTGTATTTATCCAAAAGAAAAAAGACTTTTTATGCAATATTCATAGAAGCTTTATTCATAATGGCCCCCAAACTGATAGCAACCCAAACATCCATTAATTGGCAGATGGATAAACAAATGGTTCTATATTCGTACTATGAAATATTATAGAACAATGAATAGGTATGGACTCCTCACACACGTCTGGGACATACATGTAGGCCATGCAATCAAGTGTTACTCTGAGTGAAAGAAGCCAGATGACATAGTACGTACTGTATGAGATCATTTACATGGAATTCTGAAAACTCAAGCCTGATTCACAGGGATAGAAATCAGATTGGTGATCTCAGGTTGGGGGATGGGAGGGTGTGGATTAGAAAGGGATGAGAGAACATTCTGAGATGGTGGGAATAGGGTGGGTTGGTGGTTGTACAGGGGCCTATGTCAAAATTCTCTGTACACTTAAAATGTGTTTGGTTTTATGGATGTTATGTTAACAAAGTTGATTTTTGAAAGGAACACTTTCCTGATGGGAGAAAATCTGAGGAAAGAGACATACCATTTGCACAAACAAAACAAGGCAAAAATAGGTTATGATGATTAGATTTGTGTGTTCCTTAAAAGCCCGCTGGCTTCTTTTGGAGACAAAATTGGAAGGGAGCAGGCATGGAAGAGAGGAATGACTACATGGATTCGGGTAGCCCAGGATATTGTGATTATGGTGGTGGTGGGGACGAGAGACAGGAGCTGGGAGGGGCCGTGCTCCAGGCGGGGACCTGTAGCTTCCCCCCCACAGGCAGTCAGTCCTACAGCTGTGGCTGGGGATGGCCATAGGGTGGAGACTGTGACCCCCATGATCCTAGGAGGGAGGGTTTCTTTTCCTGAATGCCTTGTGGGTACGCTTGCTGCCATGGTGCTTCCTTACACACCTGTGCGCAGGGCCAGCTCACACGTGTGTCCTCTTCACTACTCATGACACTTAGGTCTCCTGTTCACCCCTGTTGGCACATGCGTGTGAATTCACATTCATACTTACTCTCATGAACTCCCAAGCCCCACGCTCACGTCAGGCTGTTCACCACAGAGCTTTTGCAGCCTGGGGGATTCCGGTGTGATTATTTCCCTTGTCAGCTGTGTGACCT
This sequence comes from Uropsilus gracilis, assembly GCA_004024945.1. Classification (NCBI taxonomy): domain Eukaryota; kingdom Metazoa; phylum Chordata; class Mammalia; order Eulipotyphla; family Talpidae; genus Uropsilus; species Uropsilus gracilis. Next base: position 33,168 of record PVHY01009622.1, read on the forward strand.
CAGTCATGGCAGCCCTCCCCAGCCTCACCGTCCTCATCTGTGATGCTACCTCAGCAGCGCCGGGGCCCCACCCCCGCTGGTGTGAAAACGGCCGAAATCATATTCCAAAGGCGTTTTCCACTGTCCTGCGTGACCTAAATGCTGATAGTGATGATTCCTCTTCACCTTCGTGCTCACTTTCATTCACACTCCAAAATTAGCAGAAGGTGTGGCAGGAAAGGATAATTCGTTTCTCTGTGGAGTCATTCAGTACCCAGTGTACCCCATTCCTGTCCTGGGGTACCCACACCTGCTCTAGTCCTATCGCCCCCTTGGGTAGCCTGGATCTGCCTAGGAGCCCCAACTCACCTTGCTGGGCTGGGCATCAACCATCTGCACCCTCGCAGCCCTGGCAGGCAAGGGGTGCAGGGCGCAGCCTCTGTCTCTTATAGCCTGGCTCCCTCTGTCAGCCCATCCTACGGCCTCACACCTGGTCCCCAGGAGCCAGGCCTACTCCCAGACCTCCTGGGAGGCTGAGGTAATTGGCTCAATTAATCAGCTCAATTAGCACCTTCTGGGTGAGCAGATCGGCTCAAAGCCTACCGAGCCTCTGTTAAGGGGCTCAGCCTGTGCCAGCCCTGTGCTAGGCACCATGGCAGGGGCACTGGGTACTAGGCTTTGGACATGCTGACTACTGCAGGTGTGGGGGGGGAGCAAGGGGGGAGTAGAGCAGCTAACATCTGGGCACTTGGGGTGCAGAGTTCAGCTCTCATGATCTCTTCATCCTTTCATACCCACTCCCTGCCCTGCCCTCTTCCCAGCAGCCCACCCCACTCAGTCCCTGAGTTTTACTCTGCTCTGGGTCCCCTCCTGCTGCCCCCAGAGGGCAGGGACAGTGAGAGTGGTGGCCTGCTGGCCCCTGTCTACTGTGGCCTCCAGGTGACTGTGTAGGTGGCTTTACCATCTTTGTCTCATTTGGTTCCCCAATTATTCTTTGAGGAAAGTCTTGTTCTTGAGCAGAAAGTGGGGTCCTAGAAAGTGAAATGACCTTGCCAGGGTTGCACAAACACCAGTCTGGGGAAGAGAAGCTGTGGGCTTAGCGCCATATCCTCTGCTTCTGGGGATGAGGCTTGTGACCTTCTTTGGAGAATCCCAAGACCTCAACGCAGATGCATCAGGCCCCCCTTTTAGTCCTCCAAGGCTGAGCCGCCTTTGCTTACTGACTGGAGGGTGAGCAGGATTTCTAATGGTTTCCAGGCTCCCATTCCAGCCTAGGAATCTTACACCTCACATTCCCAGCCCCTACGGTCCCCCTGCATCTTACCCCTTTCTGCCTCCCCTCATCCCTGCTGTCCAAGAGGCGGAAACGAGACTGGTGTTTGGAATCCTGGCGTCAAAACAGCTCCCTCAGCTCTACAGAGGGTACATGGAGGGGAGTAATCCCCAAGCACCACCCACCAGAGGAACCAAGCAAGGGGTGGGGAGAAGGAATGTGGGGGGCTGCTGGAGAGAGAAAGGAAGGGGATAATGCTCCAGCTTTCATCCTTGTTTCAAGCTATATTCCTTAGCATGCTGAGCAATATATAGGGTTTCCAGTGAGATCCTTTTGTGGGGTTCGGATGGGTGGCCCTTCAAAAGACATCCTATGTCCTAACCACTGGGACCCCTACAGGTAACCTATTTGGAAAAAGGGTCTTTACTGTTGTTAAGCTAAAGGACTTGGAGGTGAAATCATCCTGGAGTAGCTGGGCGGGCTCTCAATCCTTGGACAATTGTCCTAAGGGACACAGCAGGGAGAGACTCAGAGAAGACTCAGAGAAGTGGAGAAGTGGAAAGTGATGATAAAGCAGGTTGGGTGGCAGAGCCCCAAGCCCAGGAAAGCCCGGGGCCCCGGAAAGGGGGACGACCAGGAAGGGTTCTCCCCTCCTGCTTGAGGTCTGCTGACACCTTGGTTTTAGATTTATGGCCTCAGGAACTATGAGAAAAAGTGTCCATTGTAAGCCACCTCGCATGTGATAGTCTGCGATGACTTGGAAAGGGAGACAGTCATCACTGCGAAAAAACAAAAAAGGGTGATTCAGTTCTAAAAATAGTTTCATTTCAGAGGATCGATGTGGTCCCTGCAGGGAGGCAACAACAGGCAGGACCAGAACCCAGCTCACACCTAGGCTGTCCGCCGGAGTGTGTGGAAGGCCCCTGTTCGCCCAGCTCTGAGGCTCCCACAGCCTCACCAAGGGTGGACTGGGCATCTGGTTGTCTACTCCAGGAGAGCTCCAAGTTCTTTTCTGAGTGGAGGAGCCCGGGTTGGGGTCCTCACCAGACTCAGGCTGTAACTGGGCCCAGGCCCCATCACGAAGGCCTCCCTGAAGGCTGACTCTGATATACCCACTATTAACCCCATTCTTTTAGGGCAGTTGGAGATGAACCCAGGTGGGAACCCAGGTGAGCCTAGAGCCTTTGGGAGTCAAGGGTGGGGTGCAGGGTATGATGTTCCTGGTCCTTTCTGAATCTGTGTACCTTCTCAGGGCTATGGACTCAGGGTTTGTGTTTTCAGGGTTCCTCCTCACTCCTGGTTTAAGTACCTTACCCCATCTGGTAGCCTCCCAAGACTCATGGGCACCTGCTGCACTCAGGCCTCTATCCCCTGAACCCCCTTCTGGTAATGGTTTTTGTGAGGGGTGTCAGGAGGCTTGGCCATTTCTGAGTTGGGGGAGAGATTCTGGGTTGGAGAAAGGGGAGCAGGCACCCACCCTCATCGCGCCTCTTGGTGGAGATGCTTGAGACCTCTTGTATTTCCAGATTTACTGTCTTCTCTAGGAGGTGTCTCTTGTAAACAGGAAGCCTTTGGACCTGGGGGAATCTAGAGTCTCCAGGGGAGTGGGTAAGGAGGCGATCAGGACGAGATCAGAATGGCCACCGGCACTGAGCTGTGACATGCACTGGAACAGAAGCCAAGGGCCCTCATCTCAGTCACCAGGTGACTTTCGACAAGATCCTGTTCCCCTCTGGGCCTCAGTTTCCTCCTCTGTCAAATGGGGGGAGGACCTGGGACCCAGTGGTTTCTCTGCTCTCCCTGCTGGCTTCGACCAGGGTAAACCTCGGGCTCTTCCCATGTCTACATTCCCTGGACTGAACAGATTTTCAGTCCTTCATGTGAGATCTTAACCCTCCACACAGCCCACACAGCCCCCTGGTCTCTGCCTCTCCTGCCAGTGAGTCTGTCGGAAGCTCTTGGATCTGCCTGCGGCACGCTAAGCCATGCAGGGTCCCTGGATAGGACAGGGTGTCCCGTCCCCTCCAAGAGACTTTGTCCCTTCAGCCTGGGCTCTCCACGGTGGGCTGTCTGGTCGGGAGCACATGCTGTTTCTCCCTTCAGAGTTCCAGTAGCAGCGAGAGCGGTCGTAGTCGTCATGGAGCGTCTGGGCTTCTGGACTCTTTACTTGTGCCGTGGCTGATTCTCACAAGGAAGCGACAAGGCATTCTCTGTCTTTGTTCCCCACAGACGAGGAAACCGAGGCTCAGAGGTGTCTGTTGCCTTTCCTGAGGTCACACAGCAAGCAAGCCCTGTGGAGACCTTGCTCCTTACCGTGTAACACAGCTTCTTGTTTGGTGTGTGTAGGGTAGGGTGGGGGTGTGGGACGAGGGGCCTGCCAAGGACTCACCCTCCCCACCCCATTGGCTGCTCACTGGGACACAGACAAAGGGGGTGGGTCAGAGTCGCTGTCTGGTGTAAGATAGGAGACAGGGCACAAAGGGGGTGAGTAGGGAGCCATGCAGAGGAGGCTGAGCTGAGCCCCATAACCAGGGAGCTGAGCCCCATAACCAGCAGTGTGGAAGCCCCTCCACTGCAGTTACTTCTGATGCGGGAGCTGGTCTCTTCCCTTTGAACGTGGTGTGCTGGACCCCGATTCTGCACACCCCCTTTCTGGGGTTGTTGTTCTCCTCCAAGTGTCTTGGATGACCCCTCAGCTTCTTCGATCTGGTGTCCATTCAGCTACATCCTGGAGGTGCTGTCTCTGCAGGTGCCCCTAACTGTGCCAGATGTGTTTCTGGGGAGATAAGCTGGGCTCCCCAAAGCTGTGGGTGTGGGCCCCCGACTCTGCCCACTCTTCTTTATCCGAAAAGGGAACTGGCCCCTGGACAGACTGAGAAGCCACATCCATCCGTCCTCCCTGCCTGGCAGCCCAAGCAGAGAGACACATGGGGAGCAGGGACCTAGTGATGGTGGTCCCCTGGGGCGCCCTCAGGAAGGGTCCAGATGTGTTTCCTTTCTCCCAGATGTGCCCTCCCCCTAAACTTCAGCGATGACTCCAGAGCAGGGCAGTGGGGCTGCTTGGCTCCTCTCGTTTTCCTCTGGGCGAGGGTGGTATGGAGGCTGATTGGGCTGAGCTATTTCCATCGCCCGCGTCCCGGGGACCCACAGATGCCTGTGGGGTATTTACAGCTCCCTCGGTTGCTGAGGGGCCAGGTTGAGCTCTGCACAGAGCCGAGTGTGGGGAGGGGGCCGTGAAGCGCGGGTTTCTGACTGACTGGCTGATGAACAGCAGTGATAACATCGCTCCCCCCCTTCCCCTGGGAGCCTGCTCACAGAGGAGTTCAGCCCGAGCCATCGCTGCCGTCACATGCACCTCTCTGTCCTGTGGAGATAAACTCATCACTCTGCGAGGCAGGCAGGGAGGCCAGGAGCCCACGGAGGCGGGGTGTGCAAGAGGCCCAGGGCACGAGAGTGTCCCTGCATCCTGATTCGCTTCCTGGGGCCTGGTGGCCAGCAGGGTGGACTTGCCAGGACTTCCTTTCTCTCTGTCCTTCACAGAGAGCAGGCTGACAGGTTGGCTGGTGGAAGCTCCACTACTCCCTGCATACTGGGGGTCGGGGTGTCTGGGGGAGACGAGGTCTCAGGTGGTGAGGCTGAGTTGCTTTCCAGCAAAGAGCAGATCCCAGGCCCCTTTGCATCCTAGCTGAGAAGCCCAGGCTCTGCCGGGTGCACCTGGCCTGAGAGGTGATCCTTTGACTGGGGATTCTGTTTCCTTCAATTGCAAGGGAGCTAAGAATGGAGAGCCATATACTTCAGCCTTCTTGGGCTCCTAGGTCTCTTTGAAGATCCAGTCAAGACCCAGAGCCTCTCCTGGCGCAAAGGCACTTGTATCCTTATGTATGGGTATGAGCATGCGTGCACCATCTACACTTGCTTGCTAATTGGGGGATCCACAGACTCCTGAGAAGGCTCCGTGTGGTCTCCAGAGTCACAAGTCCTGGACATGGTAGCATCTGGTCCAGTTGCACATATAATATGACTAAGCAGCCTGAGGTCTGGGGGGCTGGGGGGGGGTTGGGAGGCTAGGGGGCTGGGGGGCCTGGGGAGCCTGGGCAGACTTCTCAGAATGACCTTGCCCAGCCCTGCTCTGGCCAAGGGAGTTCATGTAGCCATAGGCTCGGACTGGCACAGGGTATGCCCTGACATTTGTCACCAGGGCTGCTCCCTCTTTTTATCTATACCCTTGCTAGCCTCCCTTAGACTCCCTTCAGGTGTACCCCTAAATGTCTCGTGTGGCACATGGCAGGTGTTTAGGGGCACAGCTGGGGACTTGAAGGACCATGTGTACCATGCACAAGGAGGGGAGCATGGGGGGAGCTGGAATGAGCTGGCATGGGGATGTTGCTGTCCTAGGCGTGTCCCAGTGAGGAGCCTGCCTGGGCCTCTCCCGCCCATGCCTAAATCAGAGAATGACATTGTTAGAAGACTGACATCCTGAAAACAGCACCTGATCTACTGAGCTGGAACCTGTGCTAGTTGATATCATTCCCTGAGCCCTCTGCAAGGCACGCTAGTGGGAATAAGTCCCTGCAGGCTTGCTGTGAGCCACGGTCCCACTAGACTCCCATGACAACAATGCCCTCCTACCAAGCGTCCCCCAGACAGTTGAGGAGCCCAGCACAGAGGCAGAGGACCATGCCTGAGGTTGCACAGCCAAGCCCTTTCTAGGCTGTCTGTTTCTTGTGTCCTTGCTCATGCACTGTCCTGGAGCCTTTGAGGGACCCCAGGGAAAGACTGATGCCACATCTGGCCACCCCACAAGTTGGCCAGTGCGGATGGAATGCAGGGTGGTCAAAACCAGACTCAAGGGCAGGAGGTGGAACACTGTTTGTGTGTACGTGTGCCTGTGTGTGCACGCACCTACAAGCAGGCGTGCATTTGTCTGTTTACGTGTGTGTAAAACTCAACTGAAGATAGAAAAGACACATGTACCTGATGTTTATTGTAGCCCTATTTGCAATTACCAGAATATGGAATATACCCAAATGGCCCCAAACAGACGAATGACTGAAAAAGATGTGGTATATCTACACAATGGAACATTCTTCATCAATCAAAGAAGACAAACGTATGCCATTCGCAGCAACATGGTTGGAGCTAAAAGGAACCATGTTAACAGAAATAAGCCAGAAAGAAAAAGAGAAATATGGGATGGTTTCACTCATATGAGAGATACAGGGAAAACAAACAAACAAACAGACAAGAGTAATTTAAAACTGACAACAGAATTGAAGCATAGAGCATGAGCGGAGGAGGAGAGTAAATTTGGGGGAGGAGGAGGGCAAAAGAGATAAAGATGGGTCACAGGTGACAAGGTGATGGGAGAACCTCAGGGTAGACAATGATGTAAAACATATATATATATGTGTGTGTGTGTGTGTGTGTATCTATATATGTACAATCAAAACAAAAACCAAACAACAACCTCAACGGAAGACTGTAGAAAGTGTGCCATTCCATTCGACGCCATCTAGGGGATAGTTCTGTCCCCTTCAGAGGCAGGGAGAGGACTGGAGTGAAAATCTAGGGAGGCTTCTGGGAGGAGGTGGTACCAAAACATGGTCAGTAGGAGCTGAGGAAGAGACCTTGCCTGGGTCTGCAGCAGAGACATGAAGTGTGTGTCTATCACATAAAGGTGCATCAGCACAGTGCTGCTTGGGGCCCTGCTGATTCCATTTCAAATACCATTTCTCCATCTGTTTCAGACCCTCTTCTTGGCCTGTGTGTGTGCCCATGCAGTGAGGGGTCAGGTAAGGACAGACATGTGTGTGGGAACCCATGGCTTCCAAGTTTTATCAGGTTCCCTCCCCAGGGATGCTCCAGAACATGTGTGGGGGCAGCAGTTAAGACCCCCCATGCAGTCCTGTCTAGACCCTTCCAGACCCCCAACAGCCAGAGTCTGCCTGTCTCTCCATTGGGGCTGAGTGGGGGAAGTGCTTGGAGCTCCAGATGTGCAGGCTGCTATCCAACATCGGCCCCATCACTGCCTAGGCATCCTGCCCCCCAGCAAGGCCCACCCCTAGCCCCTGGGCAGTGCCTAGCCTCCTATTTTGGGGAGACTGACCCTGCAACGTGTGTGTCTCTGAGTGTTTGTCTCTTGCTGTGTCTGCTTCTGTCTGTATGTGTTTAGGTCTCTGTGTGGGTGTGATCATGCATATGTGTGTGTAAGAGGGAGAGGGAAATAGTAAGGTTTTAAGAGTGCCTTGGTGTGGGGAGGCAGGGGGTAGAGCATCTTGGGTGCAGGCGTGGAGGTGAGGGCCACCCTGGTTGTTTCCTCTCCCCTTCCTTGGTCTTTACTGAGCTGAGTTCAGTAGGTTGCCCCAGGTTTTGCCTGGTCCTAGGAGAGTAATTCTTAGGGCCCCGCCACCACCAGGATGACCCTTTAACCAGGCCCCTATGGTAAAATAGTCCCTGGATAATCCCAGGCCCTCTGTCCTTCGACTGATGTTTCTGAATCTCTCCGAATGCTTGTGCTGCAAGCTGAGGGGACAGGATGCCTCCAGGGAGCTGACCTAAATGCACAACCAGGTCAGGCCTTTCCCCAGAGGCTCTTGGGTCCCAGAACCAGGAGCAAGAGTGTGGCTCTCTTGCCTCCCTACCCCCGGGCTGCATGGGGAGCCAGGCCTGGGATGGGTCCCAGCTCAGTGGGTGGCTGGGAGTTACTCATCATCATAGCCCTGCACAAACAGCAGTGGCTCAGCGGGGAGGGCAGAGGGAGGCCAGCCCACCCCAGGCTTGTGTTGCCAAATTTGTTTGTGCTTATTTTGGTGCCTCTGTACAACACCGAGACAAATGTGCTGGACCCCTGCTGCTCTGTGTGTGCTCATCGTGGGGAGGTGACAAGGGAGGTGACAGTGCAGGTTTGTCCCTGCCTTAATGGTGGGCCTCCCTCTCTCCTGCCCCCACCCCAGTTCCCTAAGGGGGGTCTGGAGATTGGGATGCAGGGCTGAGGGGTGGCAGGGGGAGAGAAATTATCAGAGAATTAGGGAGGAGGGTGAAAGTATCCAGGAGTTAGGAAACTGGAATATTTCACACGAACTTGGCAATGAGCTTGAATAACATGCTACTGTGTGATGAGCACCTACTAAGTGCTTTGCTTTCGTTTATTCAAAAATACTATCAAAAATGCCCACTATGAGATACCAACTAAGTAGCAGGATAGTGTGTTAATTATGGTAACAATGGTAATCCAACTTATTGTAATCATTAGGTTGATACAATGTTCTATATCAAGTATATTTAAACCACCCACATACCTACTATGATCCTTGGTCCTGGGGACACATCAGTAACACAAAAGGCAAAACCCTTTCCTCTCTGAGTGTGTTGGTTGTTGACCCTGTGACTTATGTAGCCTCCTGTCACACATAAGAAAACTGAGGCTTGCAAAGTCTGATATCACCACCATGCTCTGCTTCACAGGAGGCTCTGTACCTTCTTTGGCTGCAGTTTCCTCCTCTTTAAAGATGAGGAGTCATATTAGAGGCTCTCCAAGCCTTCCCATCCTCGGCAGTCTATGCTGAGGGTACAGGGTGGGACAGGGGGACTTCTTGGGGTGTGGACACGTGCTGAGAAAGAGAGTGAAATAGAGGCAGTGGCTTGAACTGACTTGGAGTGGGCTGGTGTGGAGGGGTTATGGAGAGCCTAGGATGCTGAGCCTAGGATGCTGAGTTTAGGATGCCGCTTAGAAGCTGTCCTTTTGGGATGAGGACCACGCTGGTTGCTGCTTGGAGAGGCTTGCGTATTGGTCCAGGGGAAGAAGCTGTGCCTTCATTTTGCAGATTCCATTTAATCCTGCAATATTATAAACCATGGGGACGCAGCCCTCACTCTTTCTTAGGGTGTTGACCTGGGGTACCATCTCCAGATGTTGCTGGCCTGGGACATATATGGCTTCCACTGCAGCCCCAACCTGCAGTCCAAATTCCCAGGATCTACTTGAATTAACTCAGATTTGGGGAGCTGCAAGTGGGAGAGATACCTGGCTTGTAAACTCAAGGAAATGGGTGTGTCAAGTCCCAGGAACCCCCGAATGAGCAGAGAAGCTTTTGCTTACCAGGGCCAACATCTGGGCATCTGAGAAGGGACAGTGGGGGCTAGAGGAGGGTTGTGGGGGTGACTGGGGACTGTGAAGACCCCAGAGAGCAGCGCTTCTCCATTTGAGGACAGGCTGGGAGTCACCTGGTGTGTGTGTGAGTGGAGGGAGGGGTACTGAGGGGTTACTGGGGAGTCTGAAGGGGCGATACCCAATTTCAGGCCAGAGACAGGACATCCTCAATGAAGTGCTGTCACGCTGAAGTGTGAGGGCTCTCTGGAAGATCTTTTAGGTTACATTCGGTTTAGCTGTGGTGATGAATCAAAAGCCATGTGCTCCTTCCCCTCCCCCCCAGGTCCTACGATGTTACCTTTAATGCTTTTGCCTCCTGCAGATCAAGAAGGCTGCGTGTTGGGCAGATATGCCTGTGGAGATGGGATATGGTGGCCACCTCCTGTGGAAAGAGACCCAGAGGGTCAGTCTACACTCCTGCCTCTGCCATCTCTACCACCCCTGCTCGCTAAGAAAGCTCGCCCCATCTCACCCCCTCACCTATCAGCTCTTGTGTTGGGAGTTCTCCTTCCAAGGTGCCCTGTAACACACACTGACTAGAGGGGTGTCCCCTGGTCTTCCCACCCCTCCCCCCTCACAGGGACCTCAGGAAATGGATTGCTTGTGGCAGCGTGTCAGCAGGCGCTGTATGGCGTGGCTGGGCAGGGCTGACAGCGGAAATTGGAAGCTGGCTGCTGTTTGACAGGTATATTATTCCCACTGCCCTCGATTTATTTACCAACAGCACACAGAGCCCCAGAAAGCAAGAGGGAATCGAAGTTGAGGGGGATCTGAAGGGGTGACCTGGCCTCCGAGTGCCGATGTTGGTCTTGGGTGGGAAAGGGAGCAGCAGGACTTGTGTGGGGGTCTGGGGGCCCTGAGACTCCTCAAGCCTTGGATTTGTGCATCTGTAAAACATTCCTCCCTGGAAGGAGGGGCTTCCCGAGCCCCCTGGGGCCAGGGCCAGTGGTATGGGGCAAGGTCAAGTGAGTGGAAGGACCCCAGCCTCAGAGAGGACTTGGGGAAGGGGCCTAGGTACACAGGAGAGACGCTGTCCTGAGGGGGTGGGGACACTACAGAAGGGAACCATGCAGAGCAGAGCTGCCAGTCTGCTGGTCCAGGTACGTTTCAGCCTGCAGACACGGGCCAGAGGGTGAGTGAGCCTGCCTGGGTGCCAGTTTGGGCCTGGGTGCCAAGACACAGGTTGTGTCTGCCTGGAGGGGGCACCTTTCCTAGTTCACACAGAGTTGCCTTGTCAGCTAGTGATAGGCCATGAGGATAAGCAGAATATTGTAGGCTCATGCACAGGGATCCAGACCCATCTCAGCTCCATCTAACCCACATGATTCTGCAGAGGCCCCAGCCTGCCTGAGCTTTCATCTTCTCATAGTAAATGGTAATAATAATAATGCCACTTCCCGGGGCTATTGTGAGGAATAAATAAGACCATCTACGTAAGAGTGCTTTGCAAGCAGTAAAACATATAACTAGTTTTTAAAGAGTGTCTAAATGAATAGAGAGAAAAGGCTGATGAGCCTTCCCATGTCTGTGCCATGCAGGGTGGTGAGTCACGGACTGGGAGCTGAGAAAGTCCGCAGTGTTTGGGCTGGGGTGGGGTGGGGTGGGGTGGGTGTCAGATTGTGGGTGTGACTGTGTGGGCTCGGCTGTGGATTTACTCTGAGTTGGGGAGGCTTGACAGAGGAGACCTGGAGAGTCTGGGAGCATGTGCCCAGTGTCTGGGTGTGCATCTATGTGCTGGTTAGAGTTTGTGTTTGTGACTCTGTTGGGCTTCTAGAGATTGTGACTGAGCTCTGGAGGAATTTTTTGGGTGTGTGCATAAGTGCGAGTGCACAGGGGTGTGTGGGGGGGTGTGATGCACAGAGGTGTGTGCACACGGGGATCTATGTGCATAGGGGTGTGAACACAGGAGGAGTGCAAACACAGGAGGAGTGCAAGTGCACAGGGGTATATGTGTGCAAGAGGTATCAGTGCACAGGGGTATGTGTGCACACAAGGGTGTGAGTACACAGGGATGTGTGCACCCAGGGAGGTATGGCATGTTACAGGGAGTGAGAGCACAGAATTGTGTGCATCAGTGTATGTGCAAAAGAGTTAAAGTGTTGAGTTCAGTGTGTGCAGAAACACACACTAGGGAGTGTGTGTAAGTGTGCAAGACTTGGTGCTTGTGCATGCATACACACACCACTGAAAGCAGGCTTGCAGTGTCTGTAGTTCATTTCCTGCCTGTGGACCTGCTACAAAATTCAGGGGGCATCAGGTTCTAGAAGCGCAGGATGGAGGGGAGTGAGGATTACATCCCATCCCTAGTGGTGAGTCACAGAACAGAGTGGGGCTGAATGTGAAATATCTGCCTCTGGGCCTCAGCTCTGGGACAGGGTGGGGGAGTTGCCTGCCTAACTATTTCTATTTCTTCCTAGCTTCTGTTCTGGGCACTTTGCTTGTTTATGATAATGACAATTCCTCCTCTTCCCAGCATGTTGCTGGGAAGTGATGGCCACTCAGAGGATGGGGGGGGCAGAAGAGGGGGAAGTGCTGGGGGCCTTCCCCAAGTGATCCTAAGAAGGTTAGGCTCCTGTGCCCATCAGGCCAGTGGGCAGGTGGGCTAGGGTAGTAAAGGGCAGGCTCTAGAACAGAGGGGGCACAGAGGGGCCTGAGAAGTGGCATCTTTGAGGAGCGCAATCTCCAGAGACCCAAAGCAAGTATCCTCTCCAGCGAGCCAGGCTGGCACAGAGAATCTGTGGTCTTTACAGCTGTCATGTGCCTCTTTTACATCCAGGAAAGCATGGCCCTGCTCCTGGCAGGGCAGCAAGAATCCAGGCTCCTTGGTCGGCACAACACCCTTCTTGGCTCTGATGGTGGCATCTAGTTTCTGGCTATGAATCTGGCTGGGGTGCGAGGTGGGGCTGGGAGGGCCCTGGAAGCAACCAGGGACTAGCTCTTAGAGGAAGCACTTGCAGAGGCTGGTGGGCACATAGGACACCAGCTGGGAGTGAGACAGGAAGCCCAGCAGGACGGGCCCTGTCATGCCCATTTATGCTTTGTGTGCTGTGATCTGGCCCCTGGGGAAGGAGGTGTGAGGGGGGGGGGAATGCAAGGCAGGCTGAGGGGCATTCGGTCCTAGCCAGTCACGCTCATCCCTGCAGCCCATGGCCCTGCTCCTCCTGGTCCCTGCCTGTACCCTGCATCCTCTCTCTGGGGGAGGGGTGGTGCCACCTAAGCTCTGTGGGGAGATGACAACCTCTGACCACTTGGGCTATTGCTTTGACACAGCCTAGGCAGTGTGTCTCTCCTGTCCTCAGCTCTTCCTCCTGCCTCTTTCGTTGCCTTTCTCTCCTGCTCCCCATTATGCCTCATCTTCTCTCTTCTCACTCCTTTCCTTTCTCCCTCCTTTTCTCTCTGAGGCTGAAGCGCTCTGCATTAGTCCCACTCCCCATCCTCCATGGGTCACTGCCCAGGGCCTGGTAAAGCAAGAAAGAAGAGGCTGGGTCTGGACAGAAACCAGGGAGCCAAGAGCCTCCAAGTTTTCTCCTGGGTGCCCCCCACCATGGGTGTCACCAGTGCAGCGGTTGGCAGCTCAGTTTGGCACATGACTCCTTGATGGGGAGGGGAAGGAGGTCTTTAAGTGGGAAGGAAGTCATTGATGTTGGTGCTTCCTGTGTGGGAAGCCCAGGTGATGTTCCTACAGGGGCACAAGGCACCAGTGCCAGCAACTCGCCTTTGAGTCAGGCTCTCGGCTTCCAGTCTCTAAGTTGCCAAAGTAGAACTAAGGCGCATCCAGGTGGGTGAGTCCTCAAGCTGCTGCAGCTCAACGCTGTGACTTGGGGTGGAGGTCAGGACCCCCAGAGTGATCCCCAACAGGTACTGGCTACCCCCAGACACCTTGGCTCAGGACTCAAGACCTTCACCATCGGTCCTGGCCATTTTTGTTACTTCTACTCCCTGCCACTCATGGGCCCCTGTCTTCTCCATGCCTTCCTGGCATAGGAAACAGAGTTGATGACCCCAATCCAACCTGCAGAAGTGAACACAAAATCCCCACAGGGCAGAGCCTGGAGAGTGGGATTGGGCCCCGGTAAGCTGCTCATGGGTGTGTGTCCAGGCAGGGCCGTGTGCTGTTGTCCTCCCATGTGGCCATGACCTGCCTTTCTTCTGGTAACCCGCTCTCTGGTTTTTCCTTTCTCCAATTTTTTTTTCTTGGTGTGTTGGCTGAGCCTTCTGGTTCTGAGGAAGAATGCCTGACCTAGACCTGGCCAGAGAGAGCTCATGTCCCCCCAACTCTAGGGCTTAGTCCAAGGATAGGGAAGTCAGCTTTGGGGATACTTGTGGGACATTCTGGGAAGAGGCCCTCCTTTGGCATGACTAGGCTGGTAGAAGTCTAGTTGCAGCTGCCTTTCACCGCTTCAGGAGATTCTTCCCGAGAATAAAGCCAACACAGGGGAACAGAGTGAAGGAACAGTAAGGCAGTCAGTGACCTCCACTAAGTGCCTGGATACAGCCATGCCTGAAGCACCGACACCAAATGTATTCCTGGGCTTAGGTGAGCCAATTACTTTTTTCTTTCTTGCTGAAGCCAGTTTTGACTTGAGTTTCTTTCTTTCACAAGTAGGAAGTTGACCCATACAGAGAGGTGACAGAACCATCGTGAGCCAGAGTTCTTATCTGTAAAACCATCTCCCTTGTGATACTAAAGGCTGGGCACTGAAGCATGCCCGCTGGGCCACAATAAGCAGCAGCAGTGATCTTGGTACATCTTCTGTCATTGCTTTCTCACTTGATCTTTTCAAGGACACTGAGGCTCTTAGGACTGTGATTATTATGCTCCACTTTCAGACTGAGAGCCAGAGAGCTGCCATAGCACTTCACACTTCCCCCCCTGCCTCCCTGCCCCTCGCCCATCTGCTCTCTGCCCTGGGGAGACTGATCCTATGCCTTTGGGTCCCTGGGGATCTCCAGTGGGGATCCCCAGGAGGGAAGTAAGGAGGCATCAAGGTCTTTATTCCAGTCTCCCTCCCCCTCCACTGGGTCACCTTGGGATGGGTAGCCTCATGTCTCTCTGAAGACATTCCTTCCCTTTGGGTCCTGAGGGAACAGCTCTGCCTCCACCTATGCTCCACTCACCCTCTGCCAGCATATTCACCCAGCGTCCCTTTGTGAAGTCCATCTTGATTTATTCTGATTCATGTGGCCCTTGATATCCCTCTCAGAGGCTGACGTGGGCTCATCCGGTGTTTGTCAGCTGATTGAATTCAGGTACACGCATCTCACATCTGTGCTTTGTGTTTGTTTGTACTACCTGGTGCTTCCCAGTGCCCTCTCCCCACCACAGTCTTCCCTAAAGCCCCTGGGTCATCCTTTCTACCCAAACTCCCCCAAGCCCCCATCCTAATCCATACTTCCTCCTTGCCCCTGTCGGATCATCTTCCCCCTTCCTGTCCTCCCTGCACATTGCTGGTACCTCTCTCTGTTGGATGTAGGTGCATGCTGAGTGCCTGGCTCACCTTTCCCCAGGGAAAGGGCTATGAATTATTCTACTTGTCTCTCCTGTGCCTGTTGCCTCCAGCTCCTCAGCCCCAGGCCAAGACCCTCTGTGTGTGGAAGTACAGTAGCCATTGGCTGAATTCAGAGATTAAACCTAGAGGGGCCACAGGAGCCTCTGCACCAGCCAGGCCCTCTACCCAGAAGTCTCCCACCCCTCACCCCCCCACTCCTTCCCCTGCTGTAGCTTCCCCAGGGAATGCCTCCTCATCCTTCAAGCCTCAGCTTGTGTATCCCCTCTCAGAGAAGTCATTCCTCACCCAGAGGTCCTGCTCCCCAGTGCTCTGTGTGGTTGTATAGTGCTCCTTCCATCTCCTGGGATCCCCAGGTCAGAGCTTCTCTCCCATGGCCAAACTCTGTGCCCAGTGCATGCTGGGCACAAACACATAACCACAGAGCAAGCAGTAGTGGTCTTTCCCTTTTACTTAAAATTCTCTCCTTCTCAGGCATGTGTTACCTGACTGCATGCAGGATGGGTGTTGCTCTTGTTTGAACGTTGGGGTCTTCATGTAGTAGTCCCAGGATACCTGTGAGGACAGATGGTGTTCCCACTAAAAGTGGGAAGGTGTTATTAGCCATCCGGAGAGGGGGCGAGTCCTGGGACAGATGACCAGGGTAGAGACATCCTCTAGAGTGTGCGGTGTCACACTCACCTGGCCCTGTGGGAATCTGGGAAGATTTCCTGGAGAGCAGGGCCTAAAGGCCACTTGGGCCTGACTCTGGCTTCAACTCTCACTGGGTCATTATAAGGAGTTTTTGTATTTCCATTCAGACGAGCAACTGGACTATTGTGAGGCAAGGTTCTTCCTGAACTATGCACTTAAGAAAAGCCAGGGGTCAAGTTCCAGCGTGGTTCTCAAACTTTGACTGCAGCTGACGTGGAACTGGCAGGGGTGGGGTTAACCTGAGCACCTGGGTCCCTGTGAGTCTATGAGTGGCTCAGCTAGAGACCCCAGGGGAAGGCAAAACAGGGGCATGGAGTTAGTTCCTGCTTCCCCCAAGGCCAGCCTGGCATGACTCCGCTGGCACTGCATGTCCAGCTGGTCCAGTTCTCCTCTCATGGCCTCATAGCACCAAGCACAGCACTGGGCTGAAAGGGGGAGGAGCCTAGAACACTCAGGTTCAGGGTAGAGTTGGCAAGACCTGACTCCAAAATTCTTCACCACAGAACTATATCTTGAGTGAGTTTTCAAAGAGGGAACTCAGGCTGGGTTTCTCTCACCTGGACCTGGGGTACTACCACCCCTTCCAGCCCCCCATTCGCTGGTGGTACTGGAGACAAACCCCCTAGTCTGAGAAAGGAAGCAAACTGCTCCAAACTCTCCAATTATAAGCTCAGTGGAGATATACTCTTAAATTATCTGCTGTGTTAGCTCTTCTGCTCCACGTGGAGCTCCTAGCTGGTTCTGCAGGAGGAAGGAACAAGAGAGTCCAGGGCTGGCCTTGAAGCAGAGGCTTGGATGGGCCTTGGGTCCTACCTACCCTGCAAAGACCTCAGGTGACACAGGAGCGCTCTTTCTCTCAGCATCCCGCTGGGGAATGCTGTATTGACAACTTGCTTTCTCTCTTCTTGGTAACCAGCTTGGTGCACAACAGATCAATTTGCAATCACAGCTGCTTTCCAGCTTAGCACTACGCCACTGCTAACTCAGGGCAGGTTGGGCTGACTGCTACCTGCTGCCTGCTTTCCTTCCTGCTATCCAGGCCACTGGGGCTAGAGGTGGAGTTGGGGATGGTGGGGAGGCCTGAGATACTCTGGTCAATCTAAGGCCTGTTGGGTCCCATCCTTTATATAGGGTCCTCTCCCAAGGGCAGGAGCTGAGATGGTGAGAGCTTGACTCTACCTCTCAGGAATGTGAGGTTGGGGGGACCCCAGGAAACTGATAAGAGCCCCTGAAAGGTTGAATTGCAGGACCTCAACATGCCAGAGACCCCAGAGGCCATGCAAGCTGGCATCCTCGATGATGATGATAATGGTGGTACAGGACTGTGCGGATGACACTCCCCACACAGTCCTGCCCATCTGAAGTCCAGCATATGACAATGAGATGAGGGACTGGAGCTTCAGCAAGCCCTGAGGTCTGAACGCAGGCAATAAGGCTCCAGTTCACACTGGATTTGCGTTCATAGATAGCTAACAAATATTTGTATAGACGTGGGAGCTTTTGAAAGTACACACATCTAGGTCACCACAGATCTACTGAATCCAAATCTCAGAAATGGGGCCCTGGCATTTGAATGTTCACAGAACTTCTGGATGGTTCTGATGAGGTGCAGGGGTGAGGACACCCAGAGTAGAAGTGATTTATTTCACCACCGAGTGGCAGGGAGTTGCATGAGTGATGGGACTCCAGGGGTCTGAGCTTCAAGGAGGAAGTCTCCTGATGGGGTTTTCAGCTAGGAAAGGGGGAGGTCTGGCAGTGGGGAGAGGTAGGTGGAGGAAGAGAGGACCTGAGCAAAAGCTCAAAGTACAACTAGACACCTTCCATTGTTTATCCTGGGGAGGAAACAAACCTCTGAAGAGAGAGATGTCCCAGAACCACCTTTGGGTTGTGCTTTATGGAGCAGCAGAGAAGCCAGGGAAGAGCTGCCTGTTGTGGAAAATCCAAGAGGACTTCCTGGAAGAAGAGGAAGCGTCCTAAGGCTGCAGAATAGATGCTGGGTGTGGAGAGCAACCAGGCACAATCCCTAGGTGAGTAACTGTGATGGGGGTGGGTTTGGCATAAGAGTGTCAGGAGTCAGCAGACTGGCTGGCACCCCAGTTCTGCCCTCTCCACACCTTAACCATGCTCTGCCTTAATTTTCTCATTTGTAAAAGGGGCTGATACTCCCAATTGTCTTTTCATGTGGGTATAAAGTATGGGTGCAGTGCCTTGCTCCTTGCTCCTGCTACTCCAGCCTGAGTCTGGAGCTCCACAGGCAAGGGTTTGAACCCCAGCTCTGCTGCTTCTTCTCTGTGTACCCAGAAACAAGTAACTTAAGTGTCATCATCCGTAAAATGACGATAATGAACCTCTACATCACAAGATAAATAGGCATTGTCAGTGAGAGAATGTGTCCCTGGCACATAGTGACTCAATTAACATCATGGTTCCTTCGCAAGGGGAGCAGCGTGGCTGGTGGAGAAGGGATGCCAGCGCTGGCTTGGCCCGTGCAGCCGCCTGACCTCACCTGGCCTCTGGGCGTCTGCATATGGGAGTGAGGAATGCTAGCACAAACCTGGCTGGATGGCCTGAGGATGAAGTGCCCCGAGCAGAGCAGAGCAGAGCAGACTGGAGGTGTTCAATAAATGATAGCGACCGCTATCAGCCAGAACGAGCAGATAAAGACGGCCATGAATCAGTGGGGCCACTGAGCAAGTGTTCCAGGGACTAGCAGGCAGGACAAAGAGTGAGGAGCTGGGCAGGAGAAAGAGCAATGACCGCCTTGCCCCGCCGAGGATAGCTCGACCACTGGGGGCTGGCCCTGGTGCACCACCCCCCCCATCTGCCCTGGAGAGCTGCTCTGGAGAGCTGGGCTGGACACCAAGGGCCCAGCCCATGTCCAGCCTCTGCCCGCCTCACCTGGCATTGATAGATGTGCAGACAGCATTGGTGCTGCAGCCAGGATCAATACTCTAATCAACACCACGCGGAAGCCAGCAGCGTTTTCTCCACCCCACAATGGGGGGGACCGGGGGACAGTTGGGAGTTGCCCAGAGGAGAGATGAACTCCAGCGCTGAGAACTCCACTCGATGGATGAGTAATTGAATCAGGGGAGAGCAGGGGGGAGGGTGGGCAGGAACACACAGCCAGGAACAGGAATGGGGAGCAGCTGCCCTAGCTGCAGGGGGTCCCTGGAGGCAGGGACCTCCCAGACTGCTCTGGTCAGGCAGGCTCTGGGGCCAGGGTGCAGGCTCCCATGGGGGCCAGCATCGTCATCTACACCATCTACACAGTCCCCCCGCCGTCAACACCGACTCCTTCTCACATGGCCCCCCTCATTAGCCTTACTTCTCCATCACTTCCTGCTCCCCACAGAGCACCTTTGCTCTCATGCTACCCGGAAGTGTGACGCATAGGCGCACGTGTCCAAGCCACGGCAGAGGCCTTCTGTCTGAGTTCCCTCCTCTTGCAGAGGCTCCAGTTCTTCCTTCACCCCCA
Organism: Uropsilus gracilis; assembly: GCA_004024945.1. Lineage (NCBI taxonomy): Eukaryota > Metazoa > Chordata > Mammalia > Eulipotyphla > Talpidae > Uropsilus > Uropsilus gracilis. The sequence goes on from PVHY01009622.1 coordinate 52,247, forward strand.
GGCTATGGGCTTTTGTTTGGGAGCCCAGCAGCCTGTTCTAGGTCTTTCTTCTGGTGAACGTCTGTGTCCTGCTGGCTCACTTGCAGGACCCACCTGCAGGCTTTTGTCCACCTGTTGGCCTATTTGCTTGGTACCAAACTTCACCTTCCCGAGCGGCCAAGGAAGTGTCGAGTCTTTCCTGTTTTTCCAGATCCAAGAGCCCTACCCCACTGCCATGTTGGTGCCAGCCTTTAATGCCCACCTAGGGCATTATACTCCAGGAAGACGATCTGGACATCGCCCACCTTCTCCCCACCCCCAGGACTGCATCCTGCATCTTGTGTCATCATATCAGGGAGAAGACCTGGTCGAGTCATGGGTCTCCCAGGTGTGACCTTGGGTGAGTCATTTCATCTCCCTGAGGGAGCTGCATTTCTCTTGGCTACTCAAGGAGGATACTTTGTGCCTTCTTCCTCCCTGGAGTTTCTGAGGGAAGATGTGATAATGCTTCCTAATGGCCTGGCAAGGCCGGAGGAGGCAGCAGAACAGGACACAAGTTGGGCTCTGACTCCAGACCTCGTGATATCAGTCTCCTACCTTCCCTCTCTGGTGTGGAAACAGTTCAGGAAGGGAAGAGCTGGATGCCTTGGGGAGACCTTGCCAGAGTTGGGAGATCAAGGGCACCCTTAGGGCGGGACCCACATCTCATCTTCCATCATCTCCCTCTGGCTCTGGCGCACTGTCCCAGGTATGGGTGGAATCAGGGCTTGTGCTCAGGGTCAGGACCTGGGGACAAGGGAAGTGTGACCTGATACTGGCTCTGCCAGCATGTGTCAATTGTGCTCCGTAGCCGCATGGCTTCAGCATAGCTCCTCACTCGGCAGTAAAGGCTGTCCCTGACCAGCCCCTTTCTCCTTCCCCCTGACCACCTAGAATGTCAGTCAGGAGACACGTCACAGGTAAGATGGCTCCCATTGCCTCCAGGGTTTTACACTGAGACCAGTGGTTTGCAAACTGGGTTCCTGGGGACCCCAAGGAGATGCTCTGGAGGATACCTGATGGAGGAGGGTAACTGGGGGTTGAGAGATCAGGGCTTTGCCTCCTCTCAATCTCCATTTAATTCAGAGTGGCTCCCCTCTCTTTGCTCTGCATTTTAGTTCCAGGCAAAGCAGATGGAAACAGGTTCTGCTATAGAAATAGTGTGAAAACTGCTGTTCTACCTGCCACCACCTTCTCCGCCCCCTGCCCCCAGCACCTTTTCCTGAGCCCCCCCCCCAAGTCCTCCAGGTCCACTGTCCTGTCTCTGGATGTTCTTTCTGACTCAGTTTCTCTTCCCACCTCTGCAAAATCACCCTTCTAGAATCGGCCGGCCTTCTAACTGATCAACTCCAGTGACTAATCTCTGCTAAAGGGACAACGGAGAGTCTTCCAGATATCAATATGTGATTCAGCAGGGACCTTGGAGAGGTGGCTCGATTTGCTTTTGAGGTCTTGGGGGACACTGGCTGGGAAGATTGCTGCTGGCCCAAGATGCTTCAACCTTTCAGGGCTTCCTCTGCCCTCCTCCTCACTCCCACCGTGACCCAAATGTCTGCCCCGCTGCCAGGAACTACTAGCCTGGGCCCTTCCCCTGGCCTGGTGCTGGCTGTAGGTGCTGCCAGGGACAGCGGGAGGGAAGGCAGAGTCAGCAGTGGAGGGAAGGGAGGAGCACAGGCTCTGGGACCTTCTGAATTTGATTCTGCCCATGTGTCAGGCAAGTGCGGTGCCTCAATTCCTACTCGGAAATGGGGTGATGGGAGACCCTCCTTCCAGGGTGGGTGTGAGATGCTGCGAGATACTTCACAGGCGGCCCATGAACAGCACCTGGCTTGGAGACAGTGCTCAGCCTGTGCGGGCTGTTCCAGATGCACCACAAGGGTGTCACACCCCCAAGGTCCTCCCACACCTCACGTTCCAGTTCCTATAATATCTCCATTCACCTGTGAGCTATGGACAACCAGCATCCCTGTTTACAGATGGAGAAATGGAGGCTCGGAGAAGGTCTGGAAACCCTCTCTAGTCATCCCTATCCCCCCTCATTGTTAAGAGGCTGACTCCAAACTCCACCCCCACCCCTCCCACCTTCCCGAACTGTACCTGAGCTCCTGCAGGGGCTGCCTGAGTCTGACCTGTTCCGCTGTTGGATTTGTACCCAGGGCTCCCTGCAGTGAGAACCTGCTCCTCCCCGAGGCTGTCCTTCTTCCCAGGCAGCCCACACTCTCCCCGTGCCTTCTCCAGTCTCTCCTCTATGTCCTCTTCTCCCAGGACTTGGTCTGCTGGGCCTCCACATCCTCCATCTGTTCTGTTCATCCTCGCTTTGGCTGGAGGGCCTGACCTAGTTTAGGGGTGGCTGCTTAGGGAAGGCTGCATGTGTGGGGTGTGTGTGTGTGTGTGCATGTGTGTACACACATGCATGCTTATATAGAGTGACTGCACAGATAGGGGTGTGGGAAAATATGTACATGTGCATTTGTGTATGTGCCCATGTGTGCATGTATGTACATTTCTGGGGAGACCAGAGTCAGCAGTGGAGGGAAGGGAGGAGCACAGAGAGACGAGAGCATGCTGGCCTCCGGGCAGCTCTGGGGCATCTCAGCTGGCCTCCGTAGATTGCTGCTCGTGGTGTCTCTCACTTGTGCAGTAACTGGCAAGAATGGGTGCTCAGTAAAGGGACACATGTGTCTCCAGGGCAGACTCTGGAATCTGGGCCCTGACAGGCTGTGGTGGGGCTTTCCTCCTTCTAAGACAAAGTCCTTGTTGGCCTGGCTGCAGGTCAGAGACTGACCTCTGTGGACTGTGTGTTTAGGAAGGAACTCAAGCTTTCCTGACTAATGTCCAGTGCATAGACTCTGGAACACAGGAGTCCCTCAGGGTTCCTGCCTCTGTCTGGGAGCAGTGATTGAGGCAGCTCAGACCTTGGGCTTGTGTGGGCTTAAGTCGAACACTTACCTGCCCTTGTTAGTGCTGGTGTGCGTTGGGCAAGTTACCTAACCTCTCTGAACCTCACTTTTCTCCTTAGTGAGAGAAGCTCATCCTCTCTGCTGGGATGTTCTTTGGGGTTGAGAGGTTGCAGTGAGAGGAAAGGGCCTTTATACCAGGAACTGCTCTCTTATCTGTAAAATAGGCATTTGCCCCTGTGCCCTAGGGCTGATGTTCACATTCTATCAGATGACTCATGTCAGCTC